>CM053027.1:472283184-472301323 GCA_028564925.1 Lithobates sylvaticus
AGACACTTATAAATTCAGTAGTGTTAGGACTGCAAGCTACACAGGGTGCCGTGAAGAGGCCTTGCAGCTTTCGCATACGTTTGCAAATGTGTGCTAACTAAACCCCTGTTTTTAACAGACTGTTGGACAGGTTAATTTGGTTGGTGAGTTGAGCTATGGAATGTTCTGTTTTTGTCTTTCATACTTCTTCTGTCACCATGTTTGCAAATAAATAGAAAGTACTAGACTTTTGAGATTATGTATGCTGCTGGTTTAAAGCGAATGTAAGCTATAAATTTGATCTTCTTTATGTAAATAATCATATCTATTTTTATAATATAATAATGTTAAAAATATGTTCCTACGTAATAATATATACTATGCATGTGAGAGCAGCTATATTTACATATAGAAATAAAGTCACATCACATTATTACATTACTTGCACTTTTGAAAATAAATAAAACTTGCACCTTACGCCTATTCCCAAATTCAGATATAAAAAAAATTATTGACCCATCTCCTCAATGTGGCTAAGGCATGTATCTCGTGCAATTGGGGAAAAAAAAAAGCCAACATTCCCACATTGAGCCAATGGTACACCAAGGTGAATGACATCATGCATATGGAGAATCTTACCTCCTCCTTAAGAGATAAAACAGAAATTTTCCCAAAAACTTTGTTCTACTGGACACAACACAATTTTTTCTCTGATTATGTGTCAGCATTTCAATCATCCAACACAGAAGGTTGAGCACTTCTTCTTAATCTCTTTACTACATAACCCTGTTTCAAGGAAATGCCCTATGTAATAACTCTACTTTTCCAGACTTTCCCCCTATTACCCTTCTCCGCTTTGTTCTTCTTCAGCAACTAATATGCAAATCTTCTTTGGAACATGTGTTCTTCCACCACCAGAAGAAATGCCTGCTTATCTTACACAAATAGGTAAATCACTAATCTAACCCATCCGTCTGATGTTACACTCTCCGAGCACGGATCCCTTCTATCCCTTGTTTCGCTCTGAGGGTCATAAGGGCCAAAAAGGCAACGTCACCATAGTTCTCTCTATTTGTAGTAAATGTATTAATCCACCGCTACTTAAAAAAAACTTCCAAAATCTCAGTAAAACATGTGCCTAGAGAGGTATCCTCAGCTAGCTCATCACTATAGATGCGATCTCAGATGTGTTAGATGAGTGATTTACCTATTTGTGTGAGGTGAGCAGACAATGCTTCTGGTGGTGGATGAACACATTACAAAGAAGATCTGCATATTAGTTGCTGCGAAGCACAGAACACTGGGTGTTGGACACTGTGAATTTTGTTGCATACATCGTTCTTTCTATATTTGATATATGGACTTTTAATTTTGAAAGTATTGTTTTCAATACTTGTTACACTTGAGTCAAGAGAACAGCTTGAATCTATTGTCTGTACTTTTGCTATTACCGTATATACTCGAGTATAGGCCGGCCCGAATATAAGCCGAGGCCCCTAATTTACCACAAAAAACTGGTAAAAACGTATTGACTCGAGTATAAGCCGAGGGTGAAAAATGCAGCAGCTACTGTGAGTGGAAAAGAGGGTCAGCAAATGCCCATCTGCAGCTGCATGTCCCCTGTGTCCTGTACAAACCCCCATGTGTCCCCATTGCAGCCTACCTGTGCCAATCTGCATGTCCTGGGTCCTGTGTAGTATCCCTCCCTGTGCGATCTGTCTGCCACCATTGCAGCCTTTATGTGCCGATGCAGTCTCGATCTATGTCCCCCACAGCGTGAAAGGCGCCATTCAAGATACAAAAGCCGCGCCTCCTCCTCGTCCGTGATAGGAGGAACACTGTTTTTCCAGCAGTCAGTGTGCAGTGTTCCGCCTATCACGGACATCCTCTCATCCTCGTCCATGAGATGAGAATGACAGGACGTCCGTGATAGGCGGAACACTGCACACTGACTTACTTCTGTAAAAATTTGTGTTCTTCCTATCACGGACGGGGAGAAGGAGGAGGCGCGGCTTTTGAACACTGCCGTCTGTCTGCATGACACGCTGTTCATGTAGGCAGACAGCGGTGACTCGAGTATAAGCCAAGGGGGGGACTTTCAGCCCTAAAAAAAGGGCTGAAAATCTCGGCTTATACTCGAGTATATACGGTACCATGGTTCAATAAAATATGTATGTTAATTAAACATGCTGTATACCCTAAACCGTGGATTTAAATAAAAAATTTAAATAAATAAAACCTGTACCCATTACTACGCATTACTCTTTCAAGTTTTACATCTTTTATTACAGCACCTACTAACTCCACTCCACCTATTCTGTTATCCTATATTCCTAATGATTTTGGAAAAATCAAATTTATCTACAACAATTTGCCTAATTAACTGCTTGAAACAAATCCTAAAATTAACAGAGCTTGATTGCTTATGAAACTCTCTAAAGCTGGATTTACACTTTAGCAATCCATTATAGTGTATTAATGCACATGGATTAACAAGCATCGTGTTAAGGTAGCCCATTCATTTCCCTCCACTGTACTAGTATAAAGCATTGGGTGCCATTTACAATGAATGGCACTGCATTGCACCACACACAGAGGAGGTCCATGTCACGTGATGAGGTAACACAAGATTTACCAGATGCTACACAAGTGCGAATGTGTGTAGGTAAGCTTAACAGGTCCAATTGGATACTCTGAAACATTGATGCATTTCTATACATGAGCTCAGTGTAATGATCAATGAATAGCTGACATTTTAACTCGCAGTATTTCCTTACACAACAGATGGAAATTAAATGAACCTACCTGCTCTTCATGTAGAATAAGCTGTCCACTTAGAGGATGGCCTAGAGGTGCCATAGTTACAGATGGCTGCCACACACTTCCCACAGTTCTAGGAAATACATCATACAAATCCACATAGTATCCTTTATCATCCTGAGTTTTCATAAAGTACAAGGTCACTGGATTACAAGTAGCCACATGGACAGTGCTATCACCATTCGTTTCTAAAAGAGATATTCATGGTGTACATTAACATGGACCTCTAACTCAATAGCTTGTGAGACTTTCAAACATAGAAACATTTTTAAAGTTTCAAACACAAAAAACGGTTAAAAGAGCTGGACTTATGTAAAAGCAGGCAAAATATTGAAATATGTTGTAACTAAACAGGTTAATTTTTCTAGACCCAGTTAATAAAATTAAAGCAGGCAGTAGATTAAGGCCTTGTTTTCACTCACAGTGCCCTTTGAAGAGCATGTTTGCTGTGCTGTGTGGAATGGGGAAAAGCTCTTTTGTGGTCAGAACTGTGGTTGTACAACCACTTTTACCTACTACCTGCTATATTTAGGCTTACCTGTAGGTGCTGGAAATATTAATATTTACAATAAAGCCATGTGCCGATGTTATGCGCACTTTAGAAAGGGCAGATCGTGCCGTTTCTAAAGGGGTCATGCCGTGACTGGTGGGTCCAGCACGCATGCGCAGGAGTGACGTCACGCTACTCCAGCCAGTCACAGAGCCAGAGTTTGCGGGCCCCGGAAGGAAGAGGGGTGAAGATGGACGCTCACTGCTAGTAGGAACAGCGGTGACATCACAGGCTTCGGTTTCAGGTAAGTGACACATAATGGGCTACTAAGCGATGCATAGTAGACCATTATGCTTTACTTTTGCAGGGAAATAGGGAAAGTAAAACCCATCAGGGTTTAATTCCTCTTTAAGAACCAAATACATATACACAGGGCTTGAGGAGGCACTGATTTCTTGATTTCCATCGAATCCCTGTTTTTCACTACTTTTTGACACACTACACAAGTCCAGAAAGTGATACAGTTAACACAAGCTCACGACTGCAGTAGCAGCCACAAGCTTGTTACCATTTTTACTCAGCCTGCCCCTGGCTGTCTTGTCAAAATAATCAAGGTGGCCATTCAATCACTTTTACAGTGTGGATGGTGTGGCACCCCTCCACTGGAACCCCTCTGCCTGGGAGCTCAGGACCACAACAAACTGTTTCAGGAGACTGAGGAACATCTCCACAATCTCCTCTACAGTAAATTACATTGTAAGTGCTCAGCTCTGACCATTTCCATTTTTAAAACTGTCATTCCCTGGCTGCTACAGTATCAAGTATGATCTGTATCGTGCTACAAAAAATATTACAAAGACAAAGAAGTTGCTGTGAATATAGTATACTTGGATTTTGCAAAAGTGTTTGACACAGTTCCCCACACATGGCTAATGTGTAATTTAAAGTCTACAGTCTTAGAAAATGCAGTTTGTGAATTGGACAGAAAACTGGATACAAGACTGTATTCTGAGAGTAGTAATTAATGATTCATGCTCTGAATGGTCTAAGGCTATTAGTTGTGTAGCCCAAAGTTTGTTACTTTTTAACCAAAATTACAGTTTGGGATCAAAAGTACAATTACCATGTACCAGTACCATGTTTGCAGATGACACCAAGCTATGTAGTGGAATAACGTCCTTACAGGATGTCTCCAACTTACAAACGGACCTTAGTGTACTGGTTAATTTGGAAACTAGGTGGAAAATGATGTTAAATGTTGATAAATGTACAGTTATACACTTGAGGGCTAAAAACATGTATGCATCATACATTCTAAGTGGGGGACAGCTGGGGGAGTCAGAAGTAGAGAAGGACCTGGGTGTTTTGGTACATCTTAGACTTAATAATAGCATGCAATGCCAAGCAAAATACTTTCTTGTATTGAAAGAGGTATAGACTCCAGAGAGAAAGAGAGAGTTAGAATTACTGGAAAAAGTAAAAAGAGATGCAAAAAAATAAGAGGCACGAAGGAGCTCAGCTATGAGGAAAGATTAGCTAAACTGAATATATAGAGAGGCAATTATTGGGGGGGGGGGGGGGGTATGATCACCATCGTATAAATGCATAGGTGGTCCATATAGTGAACTTGGTGTAGAATTATTCACTTTAATGTCATCACAAAGAACAATGGGGCACTCCACCTGGAGAAAAAGAGATTTAACATCCACATACGGAAAGTCTTCTTCCCAGGAACTGTGAAAAAAATCCTTAAAGCGAAGTTAGACCCACTTTTGAGAGGTGGTCTTAAACAAAAGACCACCCCTCATTTTTGGAGTTTTTTTTTTCCTTCCTTCCATTTTATGAAGTAAATAGTGAACTTCCGATCCCTCTGGGCGTTGGCGCAGGACGTCATATCCTCTTGTGCGGTGAGCCCCCCACCCCCCCACTGTCTTCTGGGACCTGTGTGTGTCCCGGAAGACAAGCAGGGCATTCACAAAGCACTGCGCGACTCGTGCATGCACAGTAGGAAGCCGGCAGTGAAGCCGCAAGGCTCCACTACTGGTTTCCTTTAGTTAGAATGGTGGCACCTGCACCCGATCCGATGTATAGGATTCTGTTTATGGTGATTTTCTATTTATTTTTATCTAATGGTTGAACTAGATAGACTTGTGTCTTTTTGCCACCTAACTATGAAACTTTGCTGCAAATCTCTTCTGCTAAATGTACACCCCAGGCTAAGCAAATGTTACTATATTTTCAAAATGACCTACTGACCATGTCCACAAAACCACAACCTCATTTTAAGCCACATCCACAAAAAAAAATCATGCCCCCATTTTTTCCACATCCTGAAATTATTTGCTCACAGACTTTTGGAACAAGAGGCAGACATTACAGGTATAAAGACAAAATACCTTACACACCATGCAAAAGAGAATGACAGGGTGTGGCCTAACAGTGGCCACAGTTTATGGTTAATTAAGTCCTGCTATGGGTCAAGAGAGTGTAAAGCACAAAGTGAAGGGATCAGGATTCAGTAATGCACAGAGTGCAGCAGTCATGAGTAAATAACGCAAAGTATTCAGGAATCAGGTGTAAGTGATGCCCAGGGTTCAAGAGGTCAGGATTGGGTAATGCACAGAATTGAGGCGTAAGGATTATGAAACACATGAAGTTCAGGGGGTTAAGTAATGCACAGAGGGCAAGATAAGGTAAAATATAGATTTCATGAGTCAGAAGTAAGTAATACAAAGTCAGAAGTAAGTAATACAAAGAGTCCAAGAGACAGGATTAAATAATGCAGAGTGTTCAGGGGTCAGGATTAAGTAATGCAGAGAGTTTAGGGGTAAGGTAACAGCCAAAGTGCAGGAGTCAGGATTAATGAAAGCATAGAGTCTAGGGGTCAAGATTACATAATGCAGAGTATTCAGAGGTTAAGATTAATTAACATACAGAGTGCAGAGGTCATGATTAAGTAATTCACAATGTTCTCAAAGTAATACACAGAGTGCAGGGATTAGGGTTAAGTAACACACATAATTTAGGAGTCAGGATTAAGTAATGCAGGATTTCAGGCGTCAAGAATAAGTAACACACAGACTTTAGGGGTTAAGTCAAAAGCAAGTAAAGCACAGATTGCAGGATAACAAGTGAAGTTGCAGTATATCGTATTTATCAGCGTATAACACGCACTTTTCCCCCTTAAAAATCAGGGGAAAATCGTGGGTGCGTGTTATACGGCGATCCCGCGCTGATTTGAGGAAACGAGCGAGCGGAGCCGAGATACACAAAGCCGGAGTACACTCGGCTTTACTCGGCTCCTCTTGCAGTCACGCCCACCTCCACTGATTGCGAGAGGAGCGAGCACAGCTGACATACAGAAAGCCGAGTGTACACACCTCTCGCAGTCCCGCCCCTGACTGTGAGCAGAGCCGAGTCTAGCCGAAGTACACTCGGCTTTCTGTATGTCAGCGACGCTCGCTCCTCTCATAATCAGTGGAGATGGGCGGGACTGTGAGCAGAGCCGAGAAAAGCGGAAGTACACTCGGCTTTCTGTATCTCGGCTCCGCTCGCTCCTCTCCAATCAGTAAGCGGAAATCTGCACCAATTTTAAATCAGGGAGACTGGGCAATGCTGCAAAGAGACTAGCAAGACAGCAAAGGCACTGGGCAAGGCTGCAAAGGCACTGGGCAAGGCAGCAATGATGGACAAGACTTCAAATGGACACTGATAAGGCTGCATTGATGGACATTTAAATGTAAGCTTTTTTCCTTAAACTTCCCTCCTAAAAGTTTTTTTCCTTAAAATTCCCTCCTAAACTTGGGGTGCGTGTTATAAGCCGGCGCATGTTATACACCGATAAATACGGTATTTAAAATAAATTATACCTCATCATCTGGTTGCATAGTGTGACTTGAGTTGAAGCATGCACACTTCCCACAGAAAGAACTGACGCATCCAGTAGGTCAAACACAAGCACCAGGTGGACTATAAGTTTCTAAAAGCTCCACTATGCATTTTTTAAAATCATGACAGGTTTTAACATACTTAAATAACATCATCAAAGAAATTTGGTTAGAAGGGAATGGGGGCCAGGCATACAGTAAATTATTCACTTACATTTAAAAACAAGTTTCCGGAGGGGCGTGGCTAGCCGCGGACAGAGATGGACGCCTGAGCACAGAGCTCCGTAACAACGGGACCCAGCACGGCTAATATCGGCTTTCCCGGAGGCTACAAACAGCCCATCCATCTGGCTGACAATCCTCACACTCGTACCGGCATGACGAGGAAGCGAAAGGAGGAACGGAACCCCATAAAAATGACCGATTATTACAAATTTCGGCAGGACGGAGGTAGGCAAGATGGCGCCGGCGCCACATCAACCCCGGCCAACAGCACAAGGCCCCAATCCACTCCATCTCCCTCCCCATCGGCCTCCCAAAATAGAAAGGGAAGCTCCCCCAATAGCACACACTCCTGTCCTGACACACCACAAACGGCAAGCCCGGCCAAAGCCAGATTCAGGCTGGATGGCTCTGGATTCAGTCCGGAGAGCGGCCATGAGGCAGATTCTGGGGAAGACACCAGGGAGATGCCTGAGAGGATAGAGAGCTTCCCGACAACCAACCAACCTGTTATGGACACTGTCCTCAAGGACATGTTGTTATCCCTCAGAAGCACTATCCAATCGGACATGATGTCCTGCATGAGCAAGTTCCACACAGACATACAGGAGGCGGAGGCCAGAGTAGATCATGTAGAGAGCAAAATGGGGGAATTTGCCAATACTATTAACGATCTAGTAGAATCGCAGGAAGAACATGAAGGGGAGATAGAGACCATGAGAGCCAAGATGGCGGACATGGAAGAGAGAAGCAGGAGAAACAATATGAAGATTAGAGGAATTTCAGAGACAGTGCTCCAAAACGATCTGAGAGGGTACGCCACTACCCTGTTTAAAGCTCTCCTTCCTGACCTGACTGAAATGGACGTCATCATAGACAGGATTCACCGCCTCCCAAAACCGTCCTATCTCCCTGACCAGACTCCCAGAGACGTGATATTAAGATTGCATTTCTATCACGCCAAGGAGCAACTTATGACATCCATGCGCAAAAAAGACCTGGTTCCTGCACAATACCAGCATCTCCAATTTTATGCTGACCTCTCGCAATACACCCTTAAGAAGAGACGTAGCTTAGTCACAATTACCAAAGCTTTGCGCAACCATCAGATAACCTACAGGTGGGGTTTCCCGACTAACATAACCATCACCAAGGATGGTAAAACATTCATAATCCACATGCTAGAAAAAGGTCTGGCACTTCTTAAGGATTGGCACATTATCCCTGAATTGGATAACAACTCTGACCACCCCAGGAGACCACAACTGCTGGAGACAGAATGGAAAACTGTGACAACAAAAAACTCCAAAAAGCACACTTGAGTCAGCTAAGTATTCACGGGATCCTACAAGTCCTGTTGTTTTGTGAGTCAACCAAGACTCCACGAACTTGACCCCTGAACCGCATTTGAATTGCAATGTTGCATTCAAATTCTCAGTTGAACATGTTGGACCAACTTCCCAGTGTTGAGTCCAATATGCTGTTACTTGTCCGAGACTATACTTGTTTGTTTAACCTTTTTTTTCCTCGATTGCGATTATTTCGCTTCTTCACGTTTTTTTACTTTACCTTCGCTATTCACCGCAGTGTACTTCTACTTTCAAGAAGGATTCCATCCACAGGAAACGCTCACCTTCTAATACCTAGTTACCACCAGATACCTCCAGATGTCCACCAGACCATACTCCACCTTGTCAACCAGAGGACCATGATTCCTACCAACTCATTTCTCCTAACTGTGAGTATGCTGCACACATCACTCTCACCCACCTATTGCCTCACTGGCAATGCCATACCTTACACCAAGACTATGTGCCTGCCTTGCGAATTGCTACATCGGAAGAGGAAGCAACTCCAATGCATCTACATAAAGCCGCCATGGGAGTGACATTCCTAACTATAAACACGAAGGGCCTCAACCATCCGGCCAAAAGGAAAGCACTGTGGTCTGAAGCAGTACAGTACAAAGCTGACATACTCTGTGCGCAAGAAACGCACTTCAGCGCAGTTGCGCAACCCAAGTGCTAACATAGAAACTTCCCTTTCATTTTCACAGCAAGTGCAGACGCAAAAAAGAGAGGTGTCTTGACAGCAGTAAGGGACACAGTGGCATTCCACCTACACCAAGAAGTCAAAGACCCTAACGGTAGATTTCATATATTGATCTGCGACATCAACTCCAAGACTTATACGATCGCCAATGTTTATACGCCTAATACTCATCAGATTACATTTCTAAACAAAATCTTACGGAAACTAGACAAGTTAAAAAGAGGAACCTTAATCATATGTGGAGACTTTAATATAGTTCCTGACAAATCCATGGACTCTACTTCTGCTGCCCCCTGTATGGGCCCCTCTATGCAAGATTTTATCTTTAAACATGACCTCTACGACGCCTGGCGCTGTTGCCATGCTGGTGAGAGAGACTTCACATTTTTCTCAGCTCCCCATAGATCTTACTCCCGCATCGACATGTTTCTGGTGGATGGAACTTTATTGTCACGTATAACCGACTCCAACATCAATAACATTACCTGGTCGGATCACGCCTCAGTGACCTTAACGTTCTCGGACTCTCTGACTACTGGGGCGAACCCAGTTTGGAGAGCTAATCCCTACATCCTCCAAAGACTGGACACTAGAGAGGCCCTAGAGAGCCACATAAAAGAATATTTTGCGGAAAATGTTGGTTCTGTATCTGATCACTTTTTAGTATGGAATGCCCACAAGGCATACATAAGGGGCATATTTATCCAACTCGGTGCAAAATTAAGGAAGCAGAGGCAGGGACGTATAAAAGAGCTCACTGATGGCATCCGGGCCTTAGAGACCCAAAACAAGCTCCACCCTACAATTACTACCACAGAAACTATTTCTAAACTCAGACACGATCTGCGGCTGTGCCTTCTGGGTGATTTTGAAAAATCATTCAGAAGATTACGTATGAACTACTACGCAAATGACAACAGAGCAGGGAAACTCCTGGCTCAACGCCTACGGGGCCATAGATACAAAACACAAGTCCCCTATATTGTGCATCCTACCACCAAAATTAAAAAATATCACCCTAAAGACATAGTGGATGCCTTCAGCGAGTACTATAGTTCCCTATACAATTTGAAAAATGACCCAGCCACACCGCAACCAAACCCAGATGCTATAAACGACTTTCTCGCTAAACTACCCATACCCCAAGTAACTGAGGACCAACTCCTTCAGTTGAATCAACCATTCACCCTCCCAGAACTGTACAAAACAATAGCTTCTCTACCCTCTAACAAATCCCCGGGACCTGATGGTTTCATTCGGGGGGTATTTTAAAACATTCAGCCATATTTTAGCCCCTTACCTTCTGAGGGTTTTCAATGGCGCCGTTGCCCCTGCTTCCTTTCCCTCAGAAATGCTTAAAGCTCTAATTATAACCATACCCAAGCCAGGGAAAGACCCATCAACCCCCCAAAACTTTAGGCCCATCTCGTTACTAAATAATGACCTGAAGGTCTACGCCAAATTGATTGCCCAAAGACTCACGAACATACTGCCCGATCTCATACATCCAGACCAGTTGGGTTTTACTAGAGGTAGACAGACCTCCGATGCCACCAGAAGGTTGATTAACGTTATACATAGCACTGATGCGTCGGGAACGCCTTCTCTGCTTCTGGCTCTCGACGCAGAGAAGGCGTTCGATCGCATACACTGGGGTTATTTAGCCAAAACCCTGACCGCATTTGGTTTCACGGGTCCTATCTTTTCAGCAATCATGGCACTCTATACCAACCCATCAGCCCAGATATTCACATCCGGGGTCCTATCAACCCCATTTGCCATCACGAACGGGACACGCCAGGGGTGCCCACTGTCACCGCTAATATTTAATCTACTAATGGAGCCCCTGGCGTGTCACATTCGCAATCATCAGCATATAACTGGTATCAAATTGCACAAATCTGTGCACACTATCAGCCTCTTTGCTGATGACGTCATATTAATGATCACAAAAGTGGAAAAATCCCTGGCTTCGGTATATCTTGTACTACAGGAATTTAGCAATTTGTCTTATTACAAGGTGAATGAGTCAAAATCATACATATTAGGCTTGAACATACCACCACGCTTACAATACAAATTGAACACTACCTACCCATATACATGGGAAAAATCAGGAATTAAATACCTTGGCATCATTCTCACACCTAAGGCCGCTGACCTATATAAATCCAACAACACACCCTTCTTAGGTACGTTAAAAAGCAAACTGCTAGGGCTAGCAAAGACAGAGCTTTCATGGACAGGGAGACTGGCAGCCTTTAAAATGACTATCCTTCCCCAACTGATCTACCTGTTTAGAACACTCCCGATACCGGTACCTAACACCTTTTTTAATGCGGCACATTCAATAATTAACCAATACATCTGGCAGGGGAAAAGAGCGAGATGTGCCTTTACGCGTCTTGTCAATTCCAGAGGGGTGGGAGGAATAGGAATGGTCAACCTGAGAGACTATCACTTAGCCACGATCCTTATCCATCTAAAAGCACAGTTCCCTCCCAACACAACCAATAGATGGACAGAAACAGAGGAAGCCCAACTACAACATCACAACCTCTACCATACACTCCTCCAACAACATGTCCACTTGAAAGATACCCCCCTATCTCCAACTATGGTAGCTTCCCTACGGGCCTGGGAATTTCTGACAAAACATACATTCCAACAAACGAAATTAACAAATATCCCAATACCATTACAAAGTCTAAAAATACCTATTACAGACCTTAACATCGACGAATGGGTGGAAAAAGGAATAAATGAGATTGACGACTTGATGATTGGACCAACCCCCAAGACCTTTAGATCCCTACAAATATAATACAATTTGCTCCCACACGACTTGTTCACCTACCTCCGAATCACCCACTTCCTACATACTAACCCTTGCACACCACTATCTATACCATGGAACCTGAATCAATACTACAGAAGCCCATCTACCAAAATCAAGGGTATCACATTATTTTACAGAATGTTGAATAACAAAGAAGTGTTCAATAAAACTCCAGCAATGTCACAATGGGAAACTGATTTAGACCAAACCTTCACATCAGAACAGTGGCAAAAAGCTTTTAAGGTGAACTATACATCAACCAAGAGTGTTAACCTGTGGGAATTAACCCACAAGATATCACTTTGCTGGTATTTAACACCACATAGAATTGCGCAGTTCACACCCCACTCCTCCGCCCTGTGCTGGCGACAGTGTGGTGAGGTGGGAACTTTATACCACATTTTATGGTGTTGCCCGGTCCTCAAACAATACTGGGAAGCAGTCTTTAGGATTGTCCACCAGGTCTTGGGACTCGCAATTAACACATCCCCAGAGATAGCTCTACTCTCCCTGTCCATTGATTCCATACCAAGAGAACATAGGACGGTACTAACGCATATACTTATGAGTGCAAGACTAGTATTGACCCGACACTGGAAAAAACAGCCAGCTCCACCCATACGTGAAGTAGTGACGACTGCTAACACTCACGCCACATACGAATTAATGTATGCTAGTTCGCAAAACCGCCTCTCACAAGCCTCAATAAAATGGGAAACATGGACTAAATGGTATAAAATTAACTACCCCTAGGGCAACAGGTATAGAAACGTAGCATGAGCTTTTATTGGTAACTACCCCTCATTTTTGCATAACTGAATTACGCTCTTATCTTGAAATACAGTGATGAATAGCCTATTCTGTTTGTACTTTTTCTTTCTGTTATGAGTTCCGTTATTGTTATATAATGTCAAGATACCACTACTACATGTATGTACATGAACGTATTCTTACTTCTTTACTTGTATCTGACAAACTCAATAAAAACGATTGAAATTAAAAACAAGTTTCCAAGATATTTTGACGTTTGTGCCTGTCGTTTTCAAAAGGTACCAAACCTGATTTTTTTCTAAAAGCAAAACTGCATGCACTGATAGTGACCAGATTCACCAAATTATTCAAATGAAAATATTAACAGGTTACAGTGCTGTCAGAGGTTTATATAAAATAGACATTTTCAGTCATGCAGATTTAGTCTTTTTAAAGGAATTGCAAAAACACACCTGAGGAAGCAATGACATCACAAACAATATTCACTTCACTGAGTGGAATGCGCCAGTGAGCCATTTCTTCTGAGAAACTCAGGGACCGAGACTCAGTACGTTCCAATGCAAATCCCTGTACATTAATGTACACTGGGCCCTATTTTGGGACAAAGATAAAATTGACAGTTATGTATTTATTAAATTAAACTAAAACATGTAATACCAGCAATAAGGTTGGATTCACGCCTATGCATTTTTAGTGCTTTTTGCATTTTGCAGATTTGCACTACAGAACATGTTCCATAGGAAACCATATTAAAATGGACTGTAGTGCAAATCTGCAAAATGCAAAAAGCACTAAAAATGCATAGGTGGGAATCCAGCCTAATACAATTCCCATCCAAATTACATTAACAGGTCAGCTAAAATATATGAAAAGATACTTGTTTATTTTCAGTATGACTTTGCATGAGAAAATAGTTACATATGTGTCATCTTTCAATGCATTCTTTTCACAAATGTTATTGCTATGTAACAAACTTGCAGGAGATTGGAATGTGCTCTGTAAGCAATAAGGATGGTCCAAAACAAATGCAGCAGTCTTTGGCCAGTAGTCACCAATCATCCTTCGTATAGTCACCATGTGTAAAACCAGCAGCAGCCTTTTGCCCCGTACAGACGGTCGGATTTTCCGACGGAAAATGTCCTATCGGACCATGTTGTCGGAAATTCCGACCGTGTGTGGGCTCCATCGGACTTTTTCCGTCCTGCTCTCAAATTTTCCGACAACAAAGTCCATCGGACTTTTTCCGATCGTGTGTAGCGAATTCCGACGGACAAAGTGCCACGCATGCTCAGATCACATTACAAGACCAAAGCTATTGGCTACTAGCCTCTACGTAGTCCCGTCGTACGCAACGAACGTCACCACGTTCAGGATGATCGGATTTTCCGACAACTTTGTCCGACCGTGTGTATGCAACACCAGTGTCGGACAAAATCCGACGGATTTTGTGGTCGGAATTTCCGACCGTGTGTACGGGGCATTAGACTACCTAGGATCTTACTGAAGAAAGACCCTTGAAAAGTGATCAGTTTGTGTCCATGTGAACATCTGCTGTACAGCTGCATTGTAACTACAGCATCTAATATTACTGTGGTAGCTATTAACCATGACAAATAAAAATAAACAACCTTTATATTGATCTGATGTGTTTCTGTTGGACACAAGAGCTTGCGACGGGCATTTCCAGTTTGCGTTATTGTCCAGTGGCCAACAAAACTAACATCTGGAAGTGGCAACCTATAGAATGCAGAAATAAATATGTTATACAGAGGGGAGGGGGGGAGATGTAATATAATTATTTTGACACATAACTTTAAAAAAAAAAAAGTCTGTAAATCATTCTTAATTGTATATATAAAAAAAAAATCTACAGTGCTTAGTAACAATTTTAATCATCCAGTCACTTACATTAGTAACAATTCTAGTCATCCAGTCTCTTACAACCTCAGTAGCTGTCTAGCTTTGAATAAACACACAAACATTGTGTTAAAAAGTATAGATTCCTTACACATTAATGTGATTAAATCTTTCTAGGTGGTAGTGGAAAAAAAATAACCATAATAGGAGAGTAAATGATCTTATTAGTTGGACACCCATCTTTATGCCCAGGCTTAAAAATGCTTATTTTTTCACACTTTCATGCTTCAAGGGTTCAAAATCCAGTTTTCCGGATCAGTTAATGTAACACCAAAGGGCAAATGTCACTGCTGAAAAAAGCCCACATATAAACAGTATGAAATGAACTAGTGTAGTACATGCAATGAAAGCTTTGGAAACGAATGTACTGTACTGTACATAAGCTACCACAGATTTTGGCACAAAAACATTTTCAACATAGCAACACCTAACAGGCTGCCACATAAAAAATTCAGTTTCAGTTTCTGGGATTTAATAAAAAATACTCTATTTGGCTAATTACTGTATTTACCTTGCAAAACAGTAAGAGCCGGTTCACACCGGGGCGACTCGTCAGGCGACAAGTCGCGTCCCGTTCTGTAGTATAGAACCGTTCTAATGGGAGCGACACAAGTCGCTCCGACTTAGAAAAAGGTTCTTGTACTACTTTGGGGGCGACTTCAGGCGACTTGCATTGACTTCTATACAGAAATCATTTTGCAAGCCGCCGCTGAAGTCGGATGCCGGTCGCCTGCGGCAGTTGCACTCCAAGTCGTGCTGCCTCAGTGTGAACCGGCTCTAAAGAAAACATGAAATAAAGAAATATAACAATATTCCTGGAAAAATAAACAAGCTTTGAAAAGAAAAACGTACAATGCAAAAAACTGCCTGATTTTCAGCCTGCACAAATTCGATATATGTCACCCCACCATAGTGTGCAGTGAGTCTCATCTGTGAGGGTATCTAAGGAGCCATTGGTTACACACTTTGCAAGAAGCCTCATTCATGATGGTATTGAGGCAACCACGATTACTGCACTGTACAGTGAGCCTCGCTTGTGAGGATTTCCAAGGAAACAACGGTCACTGCATTGTGCACTGAGCCTTGTCTGCAGAGGTATCCAAGGATATAATGGTCACTGCACTGTGCACTGAACCTCGTCTCCAGAGGTATCTAAGGAGGTCACTGCACTGTGCACTGAGTCTTGTCTGCAGAGGTATCCAAGGAGATAATGGTCACTGCACTGTGCACTGAGTCTTGTCTCCAGAGATTAAAGTTCATTTCCTTACACAATAAGATTGAAACAAGTTTATATATAGTTTGTAGAATGAACAATATGATTGCTCCTCTAGAGCTGAAAGGAGTTTCTGTGGAAGAGCAAAATTACATCACACACAAAAAAAAAAAAAATCACATACTAATATCAGAGCTGGACTGGTATGTCATGACTGGATCAGAAAGATGTTCAGTAAACAAGGCTGCAACTCACATTTTTTTCCAGATAACGAGATTAATTTTCAGACAGAATATTTTGTTTTCTCCACAGAATGTGTCACAGTGCTTTCGAAAATGACCAAATATCAGAGATTTATAAGAAACAACATCACATATTTAAGTGCCAGGCCAGCATTATTCAAACTATAAATTTAAAATAAATACCCGTTATGAGGATTTCTCCTATCATAAAATGATAATATTGATTTCTGGTCTATAAACTGTATCTCTTATATGCACACAGTCAAGTTTCCATGCATGTCAAATCAATTAAAATTACCAAAACTATGTAGTCTGAAGGCCTAAGTAGACAATACATTAAAATGTATCCAGCCTGGTAGAGGACCAATGCACAGATGTTGATACATAATGTTCACTTGGCATATAGAAATGTGACTATGTGTGACTATATTCATTTAATGTGCCTCCCTCATGACTCTGAGGCTGCAAATAGTTCAACACAATGCACATTAAGTGAAACACATGTGTACATTCTACATATCTATGTTCCATTGGTCCCAGAGACATAACAGGAAGTGAGAGGAAAAGTGTTGAGAGATCGACTCTAAAGCCCCATACACACGGTCGGATTTTCCGATGGATTCTGTCCTATCAGACAATGTTGTCGGAAATTCCGACCGTGTGTAGGCACCATCGGACAGTTTCCATCGGATTGTCCGACGGACAAAGTCCTATCTCCTGCTGGATAGATTTTTTGACAACAAAGTCCGATCACACCAAATCCGATCGTGTGTAGCGAATTCCGACGGACAAAGTGCTACGCATGCTCAGATCACATTACAAGACCAAAGCTATTGGCTACTAGCCTCTACGTAGTCCCGTCGTAGGCAACAAACGTCACCACGTTCAAAATGATCGGATTTTCCGACAACTTTGTCCGACCGTGTGTACGCAAAACCAACATCGGACAAAGTACGACGGACATGATCCGACGGACCTGGTCCTCGGATAATCCGAGCGTGTGTATGGGGCTTTAGAGAATTGTTGCAGCAACAGGTGGGTATTCTCATTGGTGTGGTATCCTATGGTATTTCAGGTCCAAACATATCTGCTGGTATCAAGAATAATGCAAAACAATGTTTTCCCCTAAGAATGGGACTTTAAAGGCACAGGTGTATAACAAAATAGTATAAAATTGAAAGTTTAATAGTATCAAAATTGACATATAATATAACAATAATATACAAAGACAATTAGAATAAGTGCTGAGCTTTCAAAAAATAGAACACATATTACCAAACCATGTATAACATGGCATGGAAGCAATATATGTAGAATTATATGGAAGTCTGCACTGACAATTATATGATATCAGGGTTAAATACAATATCTTGATGGCAATCTCGCCTTAAATGCAGCTTCACTAATCCACACAGCACTGCATGGTATACAACAATGGTGACCCCATTTATTTGACCCCGATATCAGCAGGTGTATTTGGACCTGGAACACCACAGGATACCACTGGGCACAACAGACACCAGGGATACATTACCCTTTGGATGCATCTGACATTTTTGGAGGTTTATAACTTTGACACCCTTCTTTGATGTATGCTGTCTTATTATTCTTTAGCCGTATATTCTGTCTATACGTACCGGTAATTGTGGATGCTGAAGAAGCTAAAATATGTATTAACTTAACTATGTATTAAAATTGGTTATATTT
>CM053027.1:472301766-472334396 GCA_028564925.1 Lithobates sylvaticus
AGCTGCACTGAGGATGAATGGACAGGAGGCATAGGTTCTTCTCCATTCATAAACTGAAGCATCCTAAACACAGTTTACAATGCTGTTATGAATGGACAGAGTCACTGACTCTGTCCATTCAGAAAAGGAAGGAGCCGGTAAATGACACATACCGGCACTTTCCTCTGCTCTCCATCCTGACAGGGGAGGGTAGAAGAGCACAGAGGGGGACCGGAGGAGGACACGGGGGAACAGGAGGAGCAAAGAGAGGAGCGCACGGAGGAGGACACGGGGAACCGGAGGAGGACATTGGGGAACCTGAGGCGCGCACAGAGGAGGACGCAGGGAACCGGAGGAGCGCACAGAGGAGGACACGGGGAACCGCCGGAGCAAAGCGAGGAGCGCGCGGAGCAGGACGCGAGGGAACCCAAGGAGCGCACGAAGGAGGACGCGGGGAACCGGAGGAGGGCATGGGGAACTGCAGGAGCAAAGGGAGGAGCGCACGGAGGAGGACACGGGGGAACCGGGGGAGGACATGGAGGGGGACCAGACTAGAGCACACGGAGAACACAGAGGAGGATATGGATGGGGACAAGAGGAGGATACAGGGGACAGTCAGGATGATCGGTGCAGTGGTGGGGGAGTTACAATCACAAATCTCCCTGTGTGGCTTTCAATAAAGCGTCTGACAGCCACGGGGTGGGGTATGTCAGGTACTTGAACATACCTGACTGTTCAGGTGTCGAATCAAGCATTGGTATCGGTGCAACCCTATTTTTTTCCAATCCCTTGACTACCCATTGATATTATGATGGGGTTTCATTTGAAGCAGTATTAAACCCAAAACCAAAAATGTAATATATTGCAGCTAATATATTTTTCCCCTCTGTTTTCACTTGGTGATCTGGCCAGTAACACATCTCCTGTATTAGAGTACCCCCTCTGTGGATGAATGAGCACAGGGGTACCTTTGGACAGCAGTATTGTCGATCTAGGGGGAGGGTAGCAATAGATGCAGATTTAGATGCACTAACAAATTGAAACCAAACTCCAGCTAACACTTTATAAGCAGTATAACAAAGATTTGTTTTCTTTTTGGGATAAAGGTTTTACATAAATAAGAGCTGTTGATTTTAAGCACCCCTGCTAGTGTTAAATGGGCTGTCTCATCCCTGTAACTGATACATTCTGCTGGAGAGCTTGTTCTCTTGAAAAACAACACTTATTGGCTGGATCACCAGGTGGAAATAGACATTATCTGTTCCAGTTGAGGATATCCCAGTGTTTAAGGACCCCAAGTATAAATGTTTAAGAGCCATTTACAAAGCTCTGTTTGGCCTGGCAGGCCCTATTATGCAACCTTCTGTTGCAATCATATCCATCTGCCAAACTCTGGCCATCTGTTCAAAAAGTATAGGGATCATGGTTTATACTTGCAGATCCTTCTGACCTTCAACATATGCTAAGGATCCTTTGGCTTAAATGTTGGTCTGTGGAGCTTCACTGCAGGAAATCTTCTGAGGATGCCTTTCACTGAAGAACACTTTATAGCAAATTTCTGGAAATCATGTTTCTTTTAGGCTTCAAATGACAAATCTGGAACCCAGTTTGCTGTAAGCCCTAGATCTCCAAGTCCACCAAGTCCAGTGGTACAGTGAGTAAAATAAGCATTGAACACGTCACCAATTTTCTAGGTAAGTTTATTTCTAAAGGTGATATTGACATGAAATTTTCACCACAGGTCAGTAACAACCCATGCAATTCATACATACAAAGAAACCAAAACAAATAAGTTCAGAAATTAAGTTATGTGTAATAAAATGGAATGACACAGGGAAAAAGGATTGATTACATGAAGAAAGGGAGGTGCAAAAAGGCATGGAAAGCCAAGACACCAGCTAAAATCTATCAGTAATTAGAAAGCAATCCTTCCCCTGGTCAGTGCAAATTAATATCAGCTGGTTCAGTCTCAACTGATGGCCTATAAAAAGGTGTCTCATTACAAAGGTGTGACACAAGAAACACCTCATGATGGGTAAAAGCTAAGAGCTCTCTCAAGACCTTTGCAACCTTATTGTTGCAAAACATACTGTCCGCATTGGTTACAGAATAATTTCTAAACTGCTGAATGTTCCAGTGAGCACTGTTGGGGCCATAATCCAGAAGTAGAAAAAAAACTTCAGAAAGACCTGGAATTAGAAGGTACAACTGCCATGGCCTGTATGCATGCTCACCACGCAAGACTCCATTGCTGAAGAAAAATCATGTTGAAGCTCGTTAAAGTTTGCTGCAGTTTTTTTGGGGGGGGAGAGAATGAATAAGATATATTGGGAAGAATATGAGTAAAGGGAAAAGGCTGAAAAGAGCACCATCTCTTTTTTTTTGCATCTCTCTCAATCAGATAGCCCTTATGTGTGTGTTTATTGTTTTGCTATGTCAATCATGTCCTTTTCTGTGTATGTTTGTCCTGTATGTTGATTTATGTGCACCTTTTGAATTATATTTTTACCTCCCCTTTTCTTTTTTCCCCTGTCCATGCTTTTTCCCTCACCTTCATAGGGGGGACCTATGAGGGATTGGGTGATGGGGATTGAATTTGTCGTATTAGGTTTGATTTTTTTGGCTAATTTATTTGAGATTAGTTTGACACAGCTAACATGAGTGAAGTACTAATCTCATGGAATGTTAGGGGTCTTGGTAGACCTTCTAAGCGGCAAGCAGTGTTTACCTCACTAGGGAGATTTTCACCATCAATAATATGTTTCCAGGAAACTCATTTAAATTCTGACACTTTGCATTACTTAAAAAGGAATCAGTTTAATACCCAATATCACGCTATATATATATATATATATATATATATATATATATATATATATATATATATATAATCATACTCCAGAGGAGTTTCTATACGTATATCTAATGCATTGGATTTTACATGTAGACACATTTAGAAGGATAGTAAAGGACGATTAATTTTTTTGCACTGAACATCAGGCCAACCATACGTGATTGGAAATATATATATTCCCACGCCTTATTCATCGGAAGTATTTAAAGAATATATTCAGTTTGTATCTGAAAAAACAGAATCTGCATGCCTATTGGTTGGAGATTTTAACCACTTAAGGACCGAGCCTCTTTCTGAAAATTGGTGTTAAAAACATTTTTTTTGCTTTTACTTAGAACCCCTAAACATTATATATATTTTTTTCTAACACCCTAGAGAATAAAATGGCAGTAGTTGTAATACTTATTGTCACACCGTATTTGCGCAGCGGTCTTGCAAGCGCACTTCTTTGGGAAAAATGTAAATTTTTTAAATTAAAAAATAAGACAACAGTAAAGTTAGCCCAATTTTTTTTTTTTTTTGAAATTGTGAAAGATAATGTTACGCTGAGTAAATTGATTTGTTACTCTTCAAAGTTGCGCCCGCTCGTGGAATGGCGACAAACTTTTTCCCTTAAAAATCTCCGTAGGCAAAATTCTACAGGTTGCATGTTTTGAGTTACAGAGGAGGTCTAGGGCTATAATCATTGCTCTCGCTCTAACGATCGTGGCGATACCTCGCATGTGTGGTTTTAACACCGTTTGCGGGCACTGCTCGCATATACGTTCGCTTCTGCACCTAAGCTCGGCGGGACGGGCGCATTTAAAACATTTTTTTTTTCTTATCTATTTTATCTTTTATTTTTAATTTTTACACTGTTCTTTTAACCACTTCCCGACCGGAGGCCGTCATATGACGGCCTCCACTTTGCGGGGGTATATCTGAATGATGCCTATAGCTACAGACATCATTCAGATATTGCCGTTTTCAGCCGGCGATTCCCTGCACCATAAGAACGATCATAGTGGCTGTTCCGCCGCTTGATCGTTCTTATGGGCGGCGGGAGGGGACGCCACCCCCCTCCCACCGCCCTCCGGTGCTTCTACCGACTCACCGCTTCCATCGGTGAGTCGGACACAGGATCCGCCGGCCCCCGGATAATCACTATAGAGATTTCTGGCGGACCAGATGGTCGCCGGAGTCTCTATGATCGTTCTGAGGCCGGGCGCGATGTTATGACGTCACGCCTGGCCTCTGCATTCAAATAACGGCGCCGCCTCTGCTGGGAAGCGGTGATCGTTTTTTTTTTTTTTTTAATTTTAGGCTTTCCAGCCTAGAGGTGAGATGTGGGGTCTTATTGATCCCATATCTCACTGTTAATAGGTCCGATCATGTAATATTACTATTACAAGGGATGTTTACATTCCTTGTAATAGGAATAAAAGTAATCAATTTTTTTTTTTTTTTTAAACTGTCAAACTCAAAAAATAATAGTCAAATTAACAATAATTAAAAAAAAATTTTTTAAAGCGCCCCTGTCCCCGTGAGCTTGTACGCAGAAGTGAACGCATACGTAAGCCGCGGGGCACATATGAAAACGGTGTTCAAACCACACATGTGAGGTATTGCCGCGAACGTTAGAGCGAGAGCAATAATTCTAGACCTAGACCTCCTCTGTAACTCAAAAGATGTAACCAGTAAAAAAATGTTAAAGCGTCGCCTATGGGGATTTTTAAATACCAAAGTTTGGCGCCATTCCACGAGCGCGTGCAATTTTGAAGCGTGACATGTTGGGTATCTATTTACTCGGCGTATCTTCATCTTTCACATTATGCAAAAAAAATTGGGCTAACTTTACTGTTTTTTTTTTTTTTTTTAACCATGAAATTGTTTTTTTTCTGAAAAAAACATGTTCGAAAAATTGCTGCGCAAATACCGTGCGAGATAAAAAGCGTCATTGTATTCTCTAGGGTCTTTGCTAAAAAAACATATATAATGTTTGGGGGTTCTATGTAATTTTCGAGCAAAAAAATTATGAATTTTACATGTAGGAGAGAAATGTCAGAATTGGCCTGGATGCGAAGTGGTTAAAAAAAATGGGTCACTTTTATTCCTACTACAAGGAATGTAAACAGCCCTTGTAATAGAGAAAAAGCATGACATGACCTCTTAATTTCTGAACTTATTTGTTTTGGTTTCTTTGTATGCATGGATTGCATGCGTTCTTACTGACATGTGGTGAAAATTTCATATCAATGTCACCTTTAGGAATATATTTACCTAGAAAAATGGTGACATGTTCAATACTTATTTTACCCGCTGTAAGTTGTCAGAATTTTACAAGTGGGGGGATGTCTTTTGGCCTTGGCAGCCATTTGATCAATGGATATTTCAGATACTTGGGTTTGAAACATTATCTTTGGGGGGTACAAATTAGAATTTCAGTCTCGCCTCCAACCTGTTTCATGTTGTCAAACTTGCCAACGTGTATTCAAAGATTAATGGGCCTTCATGCTGCTCTGAAGTAGTTCCTCTCCCATGGAGTCTTAACCATGGTGCTGGAGGGAGATGTGTTTTAGAGTGTCTGTTCAATCTGTTCACAGTTCCCAAAGTAAAGGGAGGCATCTGCCCCATACTGTATCTAAAGATTCTATACAGATGTCTACAGGTTAAAATTTTCTGTATGCCACCTTTCCAGTCAGTCATTGCTTGCCCCCACTGTGGACATCAAGGATGTTACATAGTTACATAGTTAGTCAGGTTGAAAAAAGACACAAGTCCATCCAGTCCAACCGCAAAAAAAAACAAAAAACAATATCATACAATCCCATATACCCAATTTTATACCCACAGTTGATCCAGAGGAAGGCGAAAAACCCCAGCAAAGCATGCTCCAATTTGCTAAAGCAGGGAAAAAAATTCCTTCCTGATCCCCCGAGAGGCAATCGGATTTTCCCCGGATCAACTTTACCTATAAATGTTTGTACCCAGTTATATTATGTACATTTAGGAAAGTATCCAGGCCTTTCTTAAAGCAATCTACTGAGCTGGCCAGAACCACCTCTGCAGGGAGTCTATTCCACATTTACACATCCCCATTTTCCCGACACATCAACTCTACCTGCAGTTTACTAACAGCACAAGACATTACCAATTTGCAGCCCTTCCCTGTGGCCTGTCCACTGCACATCAAGTCTGCACCAAGGTGTTAGCCCCTGTTCTTGCCCTGCTTCACTCTCAGGGCCTTCCCATTATGGGATATCTGAATGACCTTCTCCAAGAACAGTTAGCACAGGCTTTATCAGCTAACTCCCTTAAAACTATTCAGACCCTATGCAGGTTTAGGTGGATTCTAAATCTCCCAAAATTGGCACTGGAACCATCTCATTGTTTGAAGTACCTGTCCAAAGTCTGACTCCCAAAACCAGGCCTTGGACTGGCCTGGTGCATAATAGATCCGGCAATGGAAGTGAGGGCACTCTTTAGGTGCAAGGGACTTGATCACCAGGGAAAGACAGGCTCCCAGTCCGTGAAACTGAGAGTGATTTGGTTGTTCTTTCAGTGCTGGACATCTTACCTGCGAGGTCATCCAACCAAGGTTCAGTCTGAAAACACCATGGTGGTTCCTTACATCAACCATCAGAGGGAAACTAGAAGTCTCACAACTCGTAGAGAAGCAGATTTGATCCTTGCCTGGGTGGAAAGTCATGTTCCAACCCTGTCCACAGTGAACATACTGGTCGTAGAAAATAGGCAGGTGGACTTCCTCCGCTGTGAACATCTAGACTCCAAAGAGTGATCTCTTTACTCAAAGTCTGTCGATAGTTGGGGGTGCCAGAGGTGAACCTTCTCCCTTTCAGGTTCTGGACAGGAATCCCAGTTATTCTCATCACACCAAACTGGCTTAGGCAGACATTGTACTAGAACCTCATTAGGCTCCTGGCTCACTTTTTGTGAGCCCTCCCAGATTGTCCAGATTTTCTGTCCATAGGATGGGTTTACCACCTGATTCTCAGTCCAGGCTTTAATGGCTTGGCTGTTAAAGCCCATGTCCTGAGGGATAGGAAACTTTCTGATTCCATTACCCCTACACCCTTAAAGGCTAGGAAGTTACCTTTTCACAAAGTCTGACATTAAGTACCATTGTGGATCAAGTTTTAGTCTTAGTGATACTCCTCCAGAGACTGCTCGCTTCTGACTCCTATGTAAAAGCCTCCGTGCAGGGTGTCAATTACATTGTGCCACCCTATCGATTCCATGGGATCTCAAACTGGTTCTGTCAGCTCTTTAAAAACTGCCATTTGAAGCTATTGAATATTGTTCTATGCTTACTTGCCTTTCTAATCACCATCACTTCTGCAAGGTGAGGTGAGTTTCTGAGTTAGTGACCTTAACCTGTAAATAACACTTTCTTGTACTACACAAGGAAGAGGTTGTTATAAAGCTCAGGGCCTCTTTCCTTTCCAATGGTTTCTTTCACTTTAACCAGGACATTTTTACATCTTCTCTCTGTCCTGCTCTTGCCCAGATGTAGTGTGCGCTGTTCAAGTTATCTTCTGGCTATAGCTTACTTCATCAGTCTGACTCACTTTGTCAGTCCTAAAGGACCCATAGCGTATATCCCTCTTCTCATTCCACTATCACTAGGTGGATTCATCAGCTCATCATTCAGGCTTATGATCTGAGGGGCAAGGTTCCTTGTCAAAGAACACTACACTAGATCACTAAGGCTGCTTTCACATTGGGGCGGTTTTCAGGCGGTACAGCGCTAAAAATAGCGCCTGTACACCGCCTGAAAAAACCGGCCCCATTCACTCCAGTGTGAAAGCCGGCGGGCTTTCACACTGGAGCGGTGCGCTAGCAGGACCGCAACAAAAGTCATCTTTGGAGCGGTATAGGAGCGGTGTATTTACCGCTCCTATAGCGCTCCTACCCATTGAAATCAATGGGAAACCGCGGGGATACCGCCCGCAAACCGCCGCTTTGCGGCGCTTTGCGGAGGTTTTTAACCCTTTTGCGGCCGCTAGCGGGGCTTAAAACCACCCCGCTAGCGGCCGCATACCGTGGGTAAAACGATGGTAAAGCAGCGCTAAATATAGCGCTGCTTTACCGTCGCCGCCCCGCACCGCCCCAGTGTGAAAGCAGCCTAAGTGCTTTATGGGCTTTTCAGCATCAAGCATCTGTTTCACAAATATGTAAGGCTGCCATCACTTGTTCGTTAGTCTCAGGCCTTAGCTGATGCTGGCTTTGGTCGTAAGGTTTTTCTGGCAGCACTGTAGGCTCACTTGAGCTGCCCTTGTTAACTTTGGTCCTGTTAGCCTTTCATTTGTTGTTGCCCACACCTCTGTTTAATTATAGCTCCCAACTGCCCCTGATTTTGAGGGACTGCCAGTGATTTTAGGGACTGTCTGTGATTTTAGGGACTGTCTGTGATTTGGAACAAAGTCCCTCTGTCCCTCTTTCCTCCTCATTTGTCCCTCATTTTGATCTACATTGTTGTATATAAAATGCACTATTTATCTTTCAAAAAGTGTTTCACAGTGCTAAACCTTTCATCCAATTTCTAAATCTGCTGCATTTATAAATTTCAGAAGCCAATATAAAGGAATAGTGGTGGTAAAAAAAAAAAAAAATATTTGTGGGTTTAACTAATATTTTTTTTTTTTTTGTATAACTCTCTTTTAAGGGACTTGGAAGGGGGTGTGTCCTATGCCTACATACTTTTGCTTGTAGGTGTCCCTCGTTCCCATCTCAAAAAGTTGGGAGGTATGGTTTATTTGTTTTTGGAGGTCCCATTGGTTCCAAAATACCATCCTGTGTACTGTACAATTAAGAAAATTTGTTTTTTTTTTCTTACAAGTAAAATCCTTTTCTTGCAGTACATTACATGACAGAGGCCTTGATACTAAACTGAGGCATGCTATGAGCAGGAGAGGTTATAGTTAGCTATCTTTACAGCTTTTCTTGCCATTGTCCATCTCTCCTGAAGGTGGCAGTTTAACCCATTGGTTCCGAAATACCATCTTGTGTTCTGTAATGTACTCCAAAAAAAAGAAATTTAACGGCTAAGAACAACATGGTTAGTATCCCATTCACTATTTATTAAATTATTTACACAAGTTTAATTTGTTGTTTTTAATAAATAACTCTAAAATATGAAAGTTTACTGGAACTTTTTATCAGTTGAATAGTTGCTGTGACTATGGAGTCGATGACAGCTGAGTGTTTTGCTTTGGGCAAACATGAGGCCAGACACTTGCATCTCAAGTAATCAGTGTCTGCTCAGTCACACATGGCAGACAGGCTTACAGCACAGGAAATTTACACAGCACAGTGTATTTTTAGCTAGAAATTAAAATGATTCACCACATAGGCTACATGTATACTGTTTTCATTCTAACAGAAACATGTTCTATGATATGGCATTTGACATGATATAACACCATTTAATTCTACACTGGTGAAATCATGCTTATAATCAAGTTGCATGTGAAACAATTCCTCAATTATGTCTAAAGGAAACAATTCCCCATGCTCTTCTCCCCCCCCCCCCCTTTGCCTGGCAGAGTCTTGACAAATACCTGGTACAGGGTAACATTTGATTTTCTGCCTCTGCTTCATGTCACAGGGAGACCATGGAGGATGCTTAGCCATATGATCGTTCCAACTCAATCCCTACCTAGAACTCGCACTGTGATTTTGGGGTGTGGGAGGGTTTCAGCAGAGTAGGTTGCCTGTTGCAACACTTAAAGTGGTTATAAAGCCTAAAATTTTAATTAAAATGTTACCTTAATGCATTCTTTGTATTAAGGTAAACAATGTTTGGGCATCAGTATAGCCCTCTAGACAGTGGCGGCTGGTGCTCAAAATTTTTGGCGGGGGGGCGCAAACAAACTGAAAATTTCAGAAAAAAAAAACCCATCAATCGCAGCCTCACTGTGCCATCAAATGCTGCCACTTAGCCCCAAATGCTGCCACTGTGCCCATTAAATGCTGCCACTGTGCCCCAAATGCTGCCACTGTGCCCCAAATGCTAGTTCCCAAATGTTGCCACTGTGCCCATTAAATGCTGCCACTGTGCCCATTAAATGCTGCCACTGTGCCCCAAATGCCACTGTGCCCATTAAATGCCACTGTGCCCATTAAATGCTGCCACTGTGCCCATTAAATGCTGCCACTGTGCCCCAATTGCTGCCACTGTGCCCGCCGTCTGCCCAGCACTTACCTTGTCTCTAGTGTCCAGCGGGTGACGGAGACAGACAACGAGCGATGTCCAGTGTCCTCCATTTCATCCTGACCCAATGTCTTCTCCCGCGCTCCTCCACTCGTCTTCTGCGCCTGTGATTTCAGTCAATCAGGTGACATGTAACACAGACTCGGCAACCTGATCGGCTGAGAGGCGGGTCAGTATTAGGGAAGCGATGTATCGATGTATTGCTTCTCTAACACAACACTGTGTAAATAGCGAACGCACAGCAATGCGCCTGCTGTTTACCCTTTTGGAAGCCTATTAGAGCCCACAGCTCTAATCAGGATGCCTATTAGAGCCGACAGCTCTAATCAGGTGCTTCCAAAGAAACCCAGCCGCTGTATTTCAGATGCCCAGCGCCCAACAAGGGGCCGGACACCTGAATAGGGGGCGGCAGCGTTGACAATAGATAGATTCATGCAATGCATGAATCTATCTATTGGTGATAGAGCGGTGCAGGAGAGAGGGGGCGGCGCTCCTGCGCCCTCTATGGATGCACCGCCACTGCCTCTAGACCAGGGGTCTCCAAACCATGGCCCTCCAGTTGTTCAGGAACTATGATTCCCATCATGCCTATTCATGTCTGTGAATGTCAGAGTTTTACAATGCCTCATGGGATGTGTAGTTCCGCATCAGCTAGAGGGAGGGCCAAAGTTTGGAGATCCCTGCTCTAGAGAAAGAGGAGGTTTGGGGGTAAGTATAAAACCAAATGCATTCACAATCACTTTAATGCTTTACCCTGCATGTGCAAATTACATTATTGTTTGTATTTGCGATACAGAATAAAGAGGTACACAAATTCAAAGGTACAAATCGTAGTTTGCATTACAACCTTCTGGTGATTATTCATGAATTCTAATGCTATGCTTAAGAACAGTGGTGCAAATGACATTTTAAATAGTTTTAATTTCCCACTCACTTTGCTGTGTTGTTCTGGCCCCACCCACTTCTTCCAATTTTTTTTTTGCTTGGTGGTTTATTCACCTATGGTCTGGAATATTTTTAGCTGATTTAAAGATCAACTATTTTAAATGCTTAGTTTCAGCGATTTTCCTTTCCATTCCTTTTTATTACGTTACAATGTGCTAATTTGGCTAGTCAGTTCCTTAGCACATCCTCTCCCTCCTTGCTCGCCATAGCCCCCCCCCCCCCCCCTCTTCTGTAAGTGCCTAATTACTGTCTGTGTGATTGAATGACAGCTTTGAGTAGCTGCTGATATCACTTCCAAAATGGGGATACCCAGCAGCAGTCTCAGGGCTTGTCTTTAAAAAGGAGGCTTTTGTAGGTAAATAACATGCCTAAAATACATTAAATGTACATATAATTTTAATTTAAGGATCACTGTTAAAATGAATAGTCTGGCGTCTGGGTCTCTTTGAACCATTTAAAGTGGGTAAAATAAGCTCATGGCTACAGACAAGAGTTTAGTGTATTTTAGGCTTTATGCACCCCGGGCAATTGCCAAGCTCTCCTAGACGCCTTTTCTCCTGGCGGCGGCGTTTTGGCAGAAAAAATGCTTGACCCTTTTAAACATATATAACATGTTTAGTGGGGTCAAGCACTTGGGCATTCATTTATTTCATTGGCCAGAATAATAACTTATTCTGGCCATTTAAATGAATTACCACTCAAGCGCTAAACGCATCTGGCATTAATGTGTGTTTACACGCATGTGCACGGTTACACAGGCTAACATGCAAGGGCGTTTAGAGGCAAATAAATCCAGATGCCCCTGGAGCAGCTTAAAAAAAAACATCCAGTTTGTGTGGGGGTCACATTTACAGTGGTGAGAAATACTGAAAACCCACCCCAACCCCCTCACCCCACTTCCCAGCACTGACACCCACTCTGGTTTCTGAGCTCTCCCATTCTCCCAGGGAGAACGGTAAATGCCAATTACTAAGAGAGCAGGAGGTGATCAGGGTACATGTGTTCCCTGATTCCCTCTGCCTGGATGCAACCTATATTGTGTCACTTCCTAGTTCAGAGCTGTCATTCTTCGGCTACTGTAGCCAAGGATGTAGCTAATATAGCATGGAGGGCAGGGCAGACATGGGGGGGGGGGGGGGTCTAATAGACACCCGATGTCTCAATAAAGAGAACATTTCACATGCCCATGTTATCATATGGGGCCCTTGTTAACCCCTTGTGATAGCAATTAAGTTACAAGAAAAAAACAATTTTAAAAAGTGACCCTGGCCCCCCTGGCACATGCTTGTGAATGCATACACTTGCATAGGTATATGTAAACATTTCTTGTGCCACACATGTGAGGCATTGCTGCAAACATTGGAGTGACAGCAATAACTCTAGGGCAAAAGTGCATGGTTAACTTGTAAAGGCTTTTAAAGTGTCACATATTAAACATTTAGGTAGTTTTTCGTCAGTCTTAACATGTGTGGTATCTATTTACTTGATGCACCCCTAAATTTTTTACTTTACCAAACATTTGGGTATTATATGTGTTTGGTAAAGAGCTACGCAAATATCACGCAACATAAAAAAATTGCAACTGCCACCACTCTACAGAGTCTTGGTTTCAGAATAAAGGTTTTGGGTGTTCTAAATAATTTTCTTGCAAAAAAATGCTCATTTTAATGTGTGTGAAAAATTGCCCCAGATGGAAAGTGGTTAAACTAAGGTTCAATTGTGCTTTAGGACAGAATTTCAGATTTTTGTCCCAGTTGTGACTTCATTTCGTTATGGCGTTTATGCACATTTCCCGTTAATAGGGAAATGAAAGTCCTCTGAAGCCAGATTTATTTAAAGTTCCTATTATACAAAAACAAGTGTAATGCCTCATACACACGATCGGAAATTCGGCCAGCAAAAGACAGATGAGAGCTTTTTCGTCGGAAAATGTGAATGTGTGTATGCTCCATCGGAATTTTGCTGGCCGAATTCCCGCCAGCAAAAGTTTGAGAGCATGTTCTCAATTTTTCAGACGGAAAAACTTTCTATCGGAAATTCCGATCTTGTGTATGCAATTCCGACACCCAAAAAAACACGCATGCTCAGAATCAAGTATTTGACGGAACCGCTCGGTTCGTAATGGAGATTGCAGATACTTCGTGTTGCAAATTTTAAAATCTTTCAATGCCACGCATTCTCTTCTTCTTTATAATGCTAGAAGAATTAAGTTGTTTTGCTGCTCATATTCACACAGAGTTCTCACAAACGTATTTCTTTTTAATTTCTAGGGATCTCCTGAATAATGTTTATTTTAAATAAAGCCAGATCTCCATAATAATGTTTACCTTTTTTTTTTTCGGGTCATATTTTTTGTTTTTAAATAAATATTTCAGAGCTTTTTCCGACCATAATTCCGATCGTGTGTATGCGGCATAAGGGTGTGCATTCTTAAGTAGATACCTGCAGCACTGCATAGATATTTAGATATTTTGGATATGCTAAGAATGTAATTGTGATTGCTCACATTTGTTATTGGTGGTTTGCGTATGTTGCTTTCAAACTTCTAAAGTCATAATTTTGATCCTCCCGAAATTATATGGGTGGTCGATACCTCTTCTGACTACTCATATTTGTGCAGATTTAATCATCACCAATAGACAGCCAAACTAGCTTCAACTTTCTGATATAAAAGCAGTATTTTCAGGCAAGGCAGTGAAGAAGCCAGCTTTGTAGATATGCATTACCTCTTCTGTTTCTTTATGCCTGCACAGATTATTGAAGTAACCAATGGCCACAAAAAAATGTGTTTGTGCGTGACTCCATAGCAGAACTGTAGTGACTTTGAAATACTCTTCTACCATGTCTCAATGTTCATATAGTCAGAATTCTGTAGCTATGCCTGTATCTACAGTTTCTCCCTGATTGCAAGAATATTAGGTACAAATACACTATACGACCCAAAGTATGTGGATATCCCTCCAAAAGTTGGTTCAGGTGCATAATGTAAGGTTTGGTGTGGAGGAACTGTGAGTGTGCTGCCCAAAGCTCTCAACCCAATTGAACACCACATAAATGTTGGCTGCTAGCCAGGTCTTCTTATCCAACATCTGTATCTGACCTCACAAATGCTCTTTTAGTTAAAACATACCTCAAAACCTCCTGGAAATTCCTCTCAGAAGAGAGGAGGCTGTTATGGTCACAAAGTGAGGACCAACTCTGCCCTTGGTTTTGGAAGGGAATGTCCAACAAGCTCATATATGTGTTAAGGTCAGGTGTATGCAAACCTTTGGCCATATAGTGTAAATACATACAATGACTCTTTTGCTAAACTAAAAGATGTGCCTGTAAAGCAGAAAGTATATACTTACCTTTCCTGCCACGTGTGCTGCTGGATACTGCTCCATTGATGAGAAATCGCAAGTTAAAGTTTATCTTGAAACTGACCCTTCCCGGAACATCAATCTCTTTGCTCTGCTGTAGTGCTTACTGGTTCCTCCTAATAACACACTACTGTATTATGCACAATATACATGAATAGTTTCATGCCATAGAGAGAAATGCTATATATGTGCCAATGATGTTACTAATATAGTTGAGAGCCATGCTTTATAAAGTCCTTGTCATGGCAGGTTGCTGGGGAAATTGGGAATTTTTCATTCTGAATTTCAAATGATCCCTACAATTGTGTACCTTTCTAGCTCCTGTTACATTAGATAGCTATTTTTAAGGCTTTTTTTTTTTTTTTAAAGCATTTTTCTATGTTTATATTTTTCTCTGGTTGCTCAGTATTTGATCAATGGATCCACTAAATTTCAGTTTTGTTATAAAGACAGAGTTGGGTTATAATAGGAGTACATCTGGTACCTTCTAGATTGTAAGCTCTAACGTGTAGGGCCCTCTGATCCCTACTGTATTGAATTGTATTGTAACTGTACTGTCTGCCCCCATGTTGTAAAGTGCTGTGCAAACTGTTGGCGCTATATAAATCCTGTATAATAATAATAATCTGTCAAGTGTAGGTAATGGAGCAGCTGATAGTAAGTGTAAGATGTAAATTATACTCACCTTCATGCTCCAAAGACTTTGATCTATTGTCTCATTTTCTCAGTCCAAGTGTTGTCCTGGACTTACGGCGTGTACTTCAATCTCTGATGAAGTCCGAGATTTCTCTGGGATGCTTATTGAGTGAACAGAGGAAGGTAGGTGACTTTATTCAGCAATGAGCAGAAGTGGCAATTTACCATTTAAGGCAAGAATTTCCAATAATAAAATAAAGTTAACGCGTGCTTAAAAAAAAAAAAAAGACATCTCTTAGGTAAACCACAGTATGCTGTGTTGACCCTGAGATATTTTTGAACAAGTTCATAATTAATGTTTTAATCTAGCACATTTTAGAATGGAGGAAATTCACCAATGGTTTACTGGACTTGTTGATCAAAGACAGATTGACAAAAGTAAGGGTAAGGAATTTCAAAAATGCTTTGTATTAAGCCTGTTCTCAGAATAAACCAGTCTTTGCCAAATGGACCAAGTGGTTCATCTGTCAGCATTACATGTTTTCATTTGATGGGCTTTGACAGGCTGGTATAAGTAAAAAAAAAAAAACAAAGGAAACAAAAAAGAACTAACTTCAGCCCCTGACCAGAGAACTTTTTGCGATTCGGCACTGCATCAATTTAATTGACAATTGTGCGGTCGTGCGACACTGTACCCAAACAACATTTACGTCCTTTTTTACCCACAAATAGAGCTTTCTTTTGGAGGTATTTGATCGCCTCTGCGGTTTTTATTTTTTGTGCTATAAGCAAAAAAGAGCGAAAATTTTAAAAAAAAGCAATATTTTTTACTTTTTGCTAGAATAATTATCCCCCAAAACTATATAAAAAAAATTTTTTTTTCCTCAGCTTAGGCCGATATGTATTCTTCTACATATTTTTGGTAAAAAAAAATTGCAATCAGCGTATATTGATTGGTTTGCGCAAATTTTATAGCGTCTACAAAATAGGGGATAGTTTTATGGCATTTTCATTTTTATTTTTTTTATTTTTTATTAGTAATGGCAGCGATCTGCGATTTTTATCGGGACTGCAGCACATTTTTTACACTATTTTGGGACCATTGTCATTAATACAGCAATCAGTGCTATTAAAATGCATTGATTACTGTGTAAATGACACTGGCAGTGAAGGGGTTAACCACTAGGGGGCGGTGAAGGGGTTAAGTGTGTCCTAGGGAGTGATTCTAACTGTGAGGGGGCTGGGCTTCAACACATATTACAGTGATCTAGAATAGATCTACCTCAAGGTGGCAGTATTGGGGCAAAAGCGTGAACCCCTAATGTATACAATGGTAGTGGACAATGGTATTGTCTCATCTACCAGTTAGATCCAAACTCTGAGTGTGAGGTGAATGATACCTAGTGGTAAGCACAATGTACTGCGATCAATAAATATACTGATAATAGTGGTGGCCGATAGATAAATATGTAAACAGTGCGAGAGTGTCAAAATAACTAATGGTACATTCATATAATAGCTAGTAAAACATCATAAATATGAGACATAAAAAATATCAATAAAATATATAAAAAAAATATATAAGGTGATCATATGGTGTAGATCAATATAAAATATAAAGTGCATACTGCAAAGAATAAATATATATACCATCTCCCAGTTCTTCCTCTCCGTGACGCGATTGCGGGCACCCGGCGGACATTGAGTCCATGGAACTCACGGTCACGGAGACCACGGCAGGTACGCGCCCCCGGCTGCGTGCCTTTTGCCTACCATTGCCTTTCTGCCAATGTAAATCGGCGTGCGCTGGTCGGCAAGCAGTTATGAATGCTTGTAGGAATTTGGCCTTAAAGGACAGCTGTACCTTTCTTATTTTGATCATTGACTGGAAAATCTGCTGAGATTTTTGTCCATCTTCAAGTGTTTTGGGATTATGAAAATACACAAAATTTCCCCTGCACTTTAATTCACAAAGTTCAGGCACAATTATTTGGGAAACACATATTTAATTTACATACAGTATTCGTATCCCCTTTGACATTTTCCACATTTTGTCATGCAACAGCCAAAAACGTAAATGTAGTTATTGGGATTTTATGTGATAAACCAACACAAAGTGGCACATAATTTAACCCATTCATCCTCTGTATTTTGCAGCACATCTGTGCTGTGTACTCAATGCTAGACTCAGACATGTGACAGTAGAATGAGTAGCACATTCTGTGGGAAGGAAATGAAAATACTGTAAATACACGTGTGCTTAAGGGCCAGATTTACCATTATGTCTGGATTACCTAGGCCTAAGGGCTAGAGAGGCTTCATTTTGCTTTTTGCTTTATCCTTGTGTCAGAAGTGTGTTATCTATTTCTTTATCCTTTGAGAAAGGTAAACTAGGGGATAAAGAAATGGAATGTGTTCAATGCGGAATGTATACAGTAGTTATTTAAATAAACAATTACTATAAAATTGACAAAATGTTTTACATACAAATATCCAGTAAATGCTGAAATATTTTATGTGATTTAATCATGTGTTTTTTCTCATTCACTTTACATTTAGTAAAAGCCACATTATGTGACTAGTTTTCTGCAAATGTCTATTCATTTATGCCTAGCCTCCATTCACACCTGTGCGTTTTGTATTCCAAAGCTCCAAAATGCTCAACAGGCCAAATCCCAAGCTTTTATATCGTTTCTGTTCACATTGGAGTATTTAGGCTCCTGTTGCTCAATGCCTGAAGCTCACAAAATATATATAATCTACTTCTGAGGCCGAATGGGGCATTTTTGGCCCCACTGACTTCAATGTGAACCTGTGTAAAAATTAGTTTTACGCATGTTTGTACTTTTGGCTTTGAGGTTAAAAGTACAAAGACCTGCCTGAAAAAGGCTCCTATATAGCACTTCATTCTTAAAAATTCGCAAAAAAAGCCTCAAAATAGCCTACATACATTTAAGTATGAATGGGGGCTAAAGTATATGTTTTCCAAGGATTCAGACACACAAGCCCCACTGGCATAATGATGTTCAGTGTAAAAACAATATTAGTAATAATCAGATACCTAATAGCCAGAATAGAGAATACAAATATACAGGTACTAAGGTGTCCTTTTATGAAGCAGTGAAATCTATTCACTGCTTCATTCTCCGGCATTCACAGAGGAGATCTTTCTCCTCTGTGTGCCAGTTTATGAAGCATAGTAGATCGCTTCACCCATGGAGGAGTGAAGAGATCTACAAACGCTTCAAACAGTGGAGAACGGCCCCTGATACTGGAATCTCGTGAGACTTTACGAGATTACAGCACCAGAAATTCACTGAAACACTGAGATGTCCATTTATTAAGCGGTGATAAATTATCACAGCTCAATACATGGACAGACACCAGTGTGATTAATGTTAATAAAATAAAGAGTCCCCCCTACATTATATATACATGTATACACACACACACATTATATATACATGTATACACACACACACGCACATATATACATGTATATACACACATTATATATATATATACATATACACATTATATATATATATACATGTATACACATATATATGACAGGGGGACATGGTTACAGTGTTGGGGGGTCTGAACGAGGCATAAGGAAGTTACTAATCTTCCTCTTTCCTCCTCAGATCCCCCGGGTTTCTCTCTTCACTCCCCGCTTCACCACCTCTGAGTTGGTGAATCGGGGAGTGTGAATTCTGACACAGATCGCCAGTGAAGCGCTGAGATCGCAGCTTCATACACTGGCCGTTACTGTGTCATTCTATGAGGATTCTCCATGTGCAGAGATAATCGGCGGGAGAACAAGTTCAAACACTTCTCCCCCCGATTATCTCTGGTTTATAAACTGTTTATGGGCTGTGATCAGTGGTGATCCTCAGGATCTCCGCTGATCACTGCTTCATAAAAGGACACCTAAATATGGTTACTGTGTAACTACATCTTTGTGTTCACCCTGAAGAAGTCTGAGACATTTCAGAATACCCAAACATATATCGCCAGCTCTTCTGAAATTGCAGATGCTTGACATTCAAAATATGTGTGTTGCTGTATGGCCCTTTAGGTAAATTTACCAGTTGGCATGAATTAGTACTTGACACATCATAGTATGCAGCCAGCATTCCAAAAATGCTGTAATGTGCCTTAAAAAAAGTAGCCTTTGGTCTATCTAGGTTGAGATTAGATTATCAGTTTGCCTTCCCCCAAACTGGTGCTCATTAATACCTTGGCATTCTGGTGCATGGTGTTAGTGCATTGCAACATAGAGAGTATGTTACCATGTGTTGTGGTGCACTGCAACGGAATGAAGCCGGACTAGAGTGCTGGATCACCAGTCTCCACTAAATGAAGAGACACTGCAGATGACAATTTGACACCAGATTCAAGTGAGTAGAAAAATGTATTAGAGTTTCCTTTAAAGTGGGTAACTTGGTACTGTAGTATATGCTAAAAGTAGGTCAGACCCAAGGGTGTACATACAGGGGTCACCATTGCGACCCGGCCCAATGCTCCAGGGGGCCGTGGAGCATGCTTAACACCTGGATATGAGGGCAACGGCAGGTAGAGGATCCGATCTTTCCATGTAGCCACTAAATACCCGCTTCTCTTCCTCCCCCCCGACAGACATTCAGTGGCTGCAGGAGGGAAGTGGAAGGAAGTGGAAGGCTGCTCCTGCCACCTCCCTATCCCTGTCCTGCTGCCCTGGGCCCCTGTGAACTACCCTCGCCCCCCGCAGCACTGCCAGGTTTCCCCCCTTCCACCTCCCACCGGGGGATCTTTCAGGATTAAGAGCAGGCTGGTAAATGTATAAATTACAGACCCCTTCCTTGTCTTAATGAATAGAGTCGGTGATCGGTACCCAACTGTGTTTACTATGCTTCAGTTTATGAATGAACGGAAGCTCTGTACAGAGCTATTCCTATTCATTCATTCTGTGCAGATGGGGCTGCAGAGAAAGGGACTGATGAATCTGTCCTCTGTCTCAAAAATGAGACATCAAAGGTCTGTTTTACCAAAGCCCCCCCAGGGGGGTCCTAAAAAATATGTAAAAAAATAATAAAATAAAATTGTGAAAAGAAAATTGAAAATAAAATAAAATGGTCAAATAATAAAAAATAAAGCAACAAAAATAAAAAACTACTGACCCCAGGGGCGGACCTACCAGGGTCACAAAGATTGCACTTATGACTGGGCTTTGGCGTTCCGCCACTGTGTGGGGACCCCAAAACGGCAGGAAGGTGGCCTGCTGCTGGACCATTATAAAGGGTCCCACGATGGGAGTAAAGGGCCCCGGGATTAGAGGGAAAGGTCAGTTTCTTGCATCAGGGCCCTGAAGGTCCTAGTTGCGCCTCTGGTCAGTACGGGTATTTGTAAGACTCTAAAAAGAAAGAGATTATTTGCTAACAAGGATATGTGTAAAGGGGACCACTGTGACCTAAAAGTTTTCAAATCGGTCTGCGCTATAGAGGGCATTAGGATGGCTAGTGATCTGTATAGCCAAGTGTTTCAAACAGCAGTCAAACCAAAGAAAGGGGATCAAGGAATGCAGGACTTGAGCTCCGTGGGTGTAAGTGTTACATTTAGGTTCCATGTACACTGGCATAAAAAAACGCTGCTTCAACAGGAATTCTGTGTTTTGCCTGTAGAAGCAGCTCAATCGTCCTTGCACATTAGGTTGATTAGAGGAATATTTTAGGCTCAGTATTTTGAGGCAGGTAAAAAAAACCTGGTTTGCGCTTTTAAGCTTTCTGGCAGAAAAAACACTAAATGTGCCTAAACATTTGCACAAAATAGCACCATATGAGCGTTTTTTTTTTTTCTGCCAGGGGAACTGCAATTTAACTTTTGGATTTATTGCCGTTAACCTCCAGTCCAGAGATCCAAGCCAAACTATCTAGTTTGTTAAGAAGATTGGTGGTGTAAACGAATGGAGAGGTGATAAATAGCAGGATGTCATCCGAAAACATGCAGAGCTTATGCTGAATGCCTGCCACCTCTAACACTCCAGTTGTTGCAACAGAGCTTAGTAAATGAGGGGAAGCTCTGCTGACTTCCATCGTCCAATTTTGTGTAAGCAAAAATGCTGTTTTTTACTTCCTTGCATGTGATTGGGTATTTTTTGTAAAGTGAAATTTTACCTCATTTATCAAGCTCTGGAGCAACTGCACTTGCCTTTAGTAAATCAACATCAAGGTGTGCAAGGGTTCTATCGCCAGTGCAAAAAGTGGTGTAGAGAGAGGGCACCTCTGCCTAGGCTCTTTAGCTATGGAGAAAATGTTTGACTTGGAGGCCCCATATCATACATATGCCCTCAGGTTCTCATATATTGAAAACATTCACAGCAAAAAAATTTGGTTCAAAGCCCCACTGACCTGCAAATAAACCAGAAGACTGTGTCAAATGCTTTGTGAATGTCTAAGGACAGGAGGAACACAGGAACACAGCAAGAGTGCATGACGTGCAATAACAACATTGCTCTATGAATGTTATCCTGCGCTTGTATTTAGGGATTGAAGCCGACCTGATCTTTATGCACTAAGGACCCTATAATTGGACTGAACCTAAAGGTGAGTATCTTTGAAGTAGCTTGATGTCTTAGTTGAGTTGTGATATGGGACGATAATTAGACCACAAGGAGTTGTCGGTATCTGGTTTCGGGATCATGGATATGATAACTGTTAGGGTCTTCGGCTGAAAGGAGTCTGCTTTAAGCAGAGAATTGAAAGAATTGTCAAGAAGGGCTGCCAGAGATTCTGCAAAATTCTTACAGTAGGCTGCTGGCAATACATCATTTTTTGGGACTCATTGCCTTGATTGCCCAGAGGACTTAGTTAACCATTATGGAGCTGTCCAAATGTGCTTTTTGAGCGGTGGTCATAGCAGATGAAGTCACTTCCGCTACCACATAATAAGCTTGTGCTGGAGAGAAGTCATCCTTTAGATGCATAAAGAGTAGACAAATGCAGTTTGAACTCATATAGCACTTTAAGAGGGTTACTGAAATAAGCATTCTTCATCAGTTTAGTCTTATCGGCTTCCGATCTTGGTCAAGCGGAAGGGCCAACAATGTATTCAGAACATGTGCCAAGACCTATGGATTACCGTTTCGGTCAATTAACCATAGTTAGATTGTTTTGAAAATCAGTATGATAGGCCTAAAAATCAGTTTTGAGCTGCTGAAGGCGAGCATGTTTATCACACTTATTCTGGGTTGTTATATGAATGGAAGTGCCCCATATCACCAGTTTCTGGGCCTCCAAAAGTGTAAGAGGGATATATCAGGAGTATTGTTGTATTGGAGGTATTGCTTTAAGGTAATCTGTGCGTCTTGACAGAATGCCAGGCTAGACAAATGTGATGCATTCATGCACCAGGTAGAGTCCTATAGATCTGGTCATAAGCGAGGGAATGGTGGTGACCACCACACAATGATGAGACCGCGGAATTCAATGGATGGCTGGAGAGAGGAGCAAAGGGGAGCATGCTAAGACATAAATATATGATCCATTCTGGAAAAACAATTGAGTACTGTTTGTGATACTTTATTTGCACTAATTTCCAATTTTCAGGACAAGCTTTCAGGGTGTTTACCCCCTTCTTTAATGTCCAAGCAGTTCTAATTCTTTTAGAAGAAGGGGGTACACCCCAAAAGCTTGTCCTGAAAATTTGAATGCTTAAATGAAAAGCTTATTATGGACAGTGCTTATTTGTTTTTGTTGCAAGTGCACTAATATGGCTAAAATTACCTCAAGCATCGATTCTGGAGAAAGATTGGTGTGGGCAGGAGTAAAACAAATATTTATGTTGTGCAGGCTTACATTCTTGTCCAATATCCACATGTGAGCAACGTTGTAAAAAAAGCCCAAAGTATGAGGGAGGTATCTCACGTCTGCTGCTGATATAGAGATTTACCTATATATGGATATAATACCTGGTTATTTATTGCCACTTCCTATTATTAAAGTGGACAACAGTAGCATAAATAGTCTATTTATATGTATAGGAAAACAAACCAACCGCCCCTATTTGAATACCTATCCACTGCGCTCAGGAAAAAGCTGCTAATCACCTAACTGTAGCTGCCACTTTAAAGGTAAATATGAATGTAAACAAATCTACACCAAGTCTCCATTAAATTGAAGACCAAGAGTAGACAGCGGCGCTAAACATATATCAAATATATGTGTGTCCCTATAGAAATGAAGAAAATGTATAAACAAAATAAAAAATAATAATAATAAATAATAAAAAATATTAAAAATATCTATAACAAATAATGATAAAGAATAATTAAATATAATAAAAAATATAACTAAATTGTATAGAAGTATAAATATATCACCAATAGTGTTAAGTGAAACAAATATAACATGTGTATAAAAACAAATTATATAAAACAATCAAAAATAATATGTGCACAACAAGATCTGTGTATAATCATCAGTGCAATACTGATTTCTGCAAAGAAAACGATATGTGATAATACAAAACGCATAAAAAAGTCCATGCGATTTTTCACACGATGTGCAAATAAAACGTGAAAAATTCTTCCTTTGATCTTCCACCACACCACTGTGATCCGTGCTTCCACTTCCCCCAAAAGAAACGCACTCACCGCATCTATTGCCCGCACTCTCGTGACAGGCCAATAAACTTTTGGATTCCACCCAAGAAAGTAATCAATCCTAAATCAATCTGTGTCCGGACCTCTCCATATGTGAAAATAAAAAGGATTGCTCCAATAGTGTAAAAACGTTTAAACTTTATTCACACCACACTGAAAAAATCTCCAATAATCACACTCACATTTGAAACAGTTCAAGCCAGCATAAATGAGTTTTACCACAGCACAGCACGCTTCACTTCACTTCAAATGTACACACTAAAAAAGCGTTTGCAGTCACGGCGGACTCGAGGTGTGTGCAGGCAGTCACAGATGTTGCTCACCCCCTCCTTCCTGCTCGCGCTCCAAGATAGGATCAATTTGCTTCCAAAGGACTTCTCACATCAACGTGTAGCTAGTAACTAGATTAATTGCCGCTCAGCCACGCCCCCGACATGTTTCGTCATTAGGACTTAATCATTAATCATAGGGTTGATCCAACCCTATGATTAAGTCCTAATGACGAAACATGTCGGGGGCGTGGCTGAGCGGCAATTAATCTAGTTACTAGCTACACGTTGATGTGAGAAGTCCTTTGGAAGCAAATTGATCCTATCTTGGAGCGCGAGCAGGAAGGAGGGGGTGAGCAACATCTGTGACTGCCTGCACACACCTCGAGTCCGCCGTGACTGCAAACGCTTTTTTAGTGTGTACATTTGAAGTGAAGTGAAGCGTGCTGTGCTGTGGTAAAACTCATTTATGCTGGCTTGAACTGTTTCAAATGTGAGTGTGATTATTGGAGATTTTTTCAGTGTGGTGTGAATAAAGTTTAAACGTTTTTACACTATTGGAGCAATCCTTTTTATTTTCACATATGGAGAGGTCCGGACACAGATTGATTTAGGATTGATTACTTTCTTGGGTGGAATCCAAAAGTTTATTGGCCTGTCACGAGAGTGCGGGCAATAGATGTGGTGAGTGCGTTTCTTTTGGGGGAAGTGGAAGCACGGATCACAGTGGTGTGGTGGAAGATCAAAGGAAGAGTTTTTCACGTTTTATTTGCACATCGTGTGAAAAATCGCATGGACTTTTTTATGCGTTTTGTATTATCACATATCGTTTTCTTTGCAGAAATCAGCATAAATAGTCGGATGGAGGATTTTACAGTTAGTACTGCTAGGTCTACAGCTCAGGATAGGTTCAATGTCAGTCCAAGAGATGAGTTAATCACCACTGACTACCCCAGTAGCTTGAGGCATAATCAGGCACCAGTTCCCAGTAATAGCCAAGGTACTCCTGATGCCTGCTGAGGTTCAGAGTGGGGGAGCACTCCTGTACTCTCCAAGATAACTAAGGAAAGGCAATAAACTTAAAAAGAGTTCTCTCAAATAACCCTATTTCCACTAATGGCAGTTACTGCCGTGACTCTGCCGGTAGGGTGCATAATCGTAATGACAAGAGCAAGTACACAACTCGACAAATAAGAGGCTCCAACAATATTTCCAAGCAACCTAAAACTTATCAGAGACTCCAGCCACGGTGTATGGTGGATGCCTACTTGATGTTCACTCATTAGGGGCACCCAAAAGGGCCAATTTTGATGTTTCTCACCAGGCACCTCGGTCGTGTTTGCAACAGGTTGACATTTCTTTTAGATTCTGCAGTAGGATGGCTGTGTAGGGCTGCAACTCATTCCGTCTGTTGGAGCGTGTCAATGATTGCCTAGCTGAGTCGTCGTGGAAAGTTGTAGATCTTCCAGGACCCCCTGCAAGTCTTCCAGGCTTGTACATGCATACTATCTCCCATTATAGGAGAAATCGAGTGGAAAGGGGAAACCAGTGTGGTATTTCACCTGATGGTAGAGGAGAACCTGTAGCTGCATGTTCTTTGCCCTGCGCTTTCAGATAGTGAGCAGGGCTAAGTCTGTAAAAAGCTGGTAGGTGTAGCCTTGAAAAGATGGGAGGAATTTCTCATGTGCAAAGAGTTGTTCTTTCATGTGAAAATAGTGTAACTTGGTGATTATATTGCGTGATGGGCCATTGGGCTGATAACGCATCAGAGCCCAATGAACTTGGTCCATTTTCAGGCTTTCGAGGATGATAGAGAGCAGCAACTGCTGAAAGAGTGCAGTAACAGTAGTTGGCAAGTCCACAACTGTATCATAGATTCCTCTGATGTTAAGATTGGAGTGCCTGGAGTGATTCTCTGCATCTTCTAAGTGAGTTAGGAGGGTTTTAATTTGCTCCTGGAGTGCTTTCAGGTCCTGATCATGACCCCTAAAATCCAGCTTCAGGTCATCCACCCAAGTCTCCAGATCTGAGGTGTGCTGTGTCTGCTCTCTAATTTTTAGGGCCAGGCAGTCTGTTATCTGACCTGAGGTATATTTCAGTGCCTTCCTGAAAACAGCCTTGATCTGTTAGAACCCACTAGGGTTAGATTCTGTTTCCTAGTTCTCTCTGCTGTGGTGGCTGCCTGGAGGCTGGGTATGCCCCGGTGTAGTGGCAGCTGACTGTTAAATCGCCTTCCTGGAGGAGGCCCAGGCGAAGGCCTCCCAGATTGTCTTCAGGATAAGGTAAAAATGGAGCGCTAGGTAGTCAACTAGTGAGGTAATAATTAAGAGTTCCAACTGTCAGAGATATCTCTTAAGGAGCAAAAGTCCATATACTACTGAATCCAGACCTTTAAACAATTCTGGCTAGTGTCAGTGTCGGTAGAGTAGAAGACGACTCTATGCAAGTGAGAGAGGGAGAGAGAGCAGCACCACTATGAGTGTAGTATTTAGGTTAAAATCATCAAGTTTAATGAATTACATTCAACTCACATTAGAGTAGAATTATACAGGCATGTGTGTGTTGTAATCAATCCATAGTATTCCATTCAGCTGGGCAGAGGTGATCGTCAGTCCTGGCCGCCCTGGTGGTGTCCGAGGCTGGATGTGATCAGCTCAACAAGCTTGTCAGCTTCATCAGGCATATGCCGAATGAAGGAGCACGCATGCTCTGAACGCAAGCTCTACCACGCCCCCGTCCATCATGGCTGACGTGCTTGTTGCGCTGATCACATTCAGCCTCAGAGACCACCGTTGCGGTTGGGATTGACGATCACCCCTGCCAAGCTGAATGGAAGGGAATCCTATAAATTGAATACAATACACACATGCCTATATACTTCTACTGTAATGTGAGTTGAATGTAATTCATTAAACTTGATGATTTTAACCTAAATACTACACTCAGAGTGGTGCCGCTCTCTCCCTCTCCCAGATTGTCTTCAGCTTCTGCTTGTTCCTGGTGCTGGTGGGAACCATCATGGGCAGAATCTCGGCGTATAACCAGGCTGTGCAACTATGAGTAGGCTGTGAACTGTAACTGGCGCTGGGTGAGCTTATAAAGCCCCAAAATTCTCCCACCAGGATCAGGGAAATTGGCCTTAACGCATATAGTGGCGGAGCATTCTGATGACATTATCACGCTGTTACTACTGTTGAGGTCTCTATGTGGTGATTGGCTCCTCTGTTTGTATCTGCTGGATGTGGTTTAACCGGGAGGGAGTTTTTGTGATTGTGCACTTCTATTATATGCAGTATGTATTGTGCTTATAATCCCTAAGTGCATTTAATTAAAAAAAAAATGCAGTGAGCACTATGAAGCTTCTCTTATTTATGTATCTTTTTACATTGTGATATAAGCTGAGTTGGCCATTCTTATATGGGTGACTCGGAGAGAAGACCAGACCTGAGATTAACTCCTATAGGGGGGACAAGCTTAGAGGTCATAGCACTAAGGTGACCAGATTGGAGTGTCACTGAGTGAAGAGAATTGCACTACACAGTGTGATATTTGGAGAGAAGAGCATCAGCTATATTCACTTGGAATGGGACTTGAGCACTTGTGAACTGTGTTTCATAAGGCCCCTTTTACATGGGTGCTCTGTTTGTCAGCTTTTTATCTGTCTGTTGATGGATGGAAAACCGGCAGCAGTGCATTCCTATGGGCAAACGGATGCAAACAAACATCTTCTGTTTATAGCAGTTTTTTGTCTGCTTTGCGCAAAAGGGGAAGTTATGCTTATTTGCATCCTCCTCTTTAACATTTGGCATTTTTTGGGAGGGGGGAGCAGGTACCTGGTTTTGACTGGGGATCACCTCAGCAATCCAAGCAAAAGTGCGGCTACCCTTGCTTCCACCACTGCCTTTTGGGACAGTTCACAGGTCCCAGAAGACTGTGGTACCATTCACAACTGCAGAGCGGCTCGCACATGTGCAGTTAAGATGCCGACTCCTGGACCCGAAGCTAAACGAAAGAATCGGCACAGGTGAGGACAGTGCTGGATCCCTGGATAGGGTAAGTGTCCTTATATTAAAAGTCAGCAACTGACTTTTAATTTTGGGGGGTGCTGGAGAATCGCTTTAAGGTACATTTTGTTTAAACGGAACAAGTCTATTTTTGTGCCTTCTAAAATATGAAAGCGGACAAAGAACAGATGAAAAACGGATGTAAACAGAACAGAACTAAATGGAGGATGGATGTTAACTTATGTAAACTGAATCAGTTTTTCTTAGCAAAACGTGACAGAACGGATGACACCTATGTGAAAGGGGTCTTACTCTGTTCCCATTATTTGTTATTTTTACCACATTGGGATTAAAACATTGGATTTTAGCACATTGTTTTACAGGTTTTTTCCCCACAATGTGTTTAGTGTTTATCAACTTGCTCCCTATAATTATTATACAGTGCCTTGCAAAAGTATTCACGCCCTTGGCTTTTTACCTATTTTGTTACATTAAAGCCTTTAGTTCAATGTTTTTTATGTCTGAATTATATGTGATGGATCAGAACACAATAGTCTAAGTTGGTGAAGTAAAATTAGAAAAATATATACATAAAACAATTTTTTAGTAATAAAAAAAAATAATTGGCATGTGTGTATGTATTCACCCCTTTGTTATGAAGCCCATAAAAAGCTCTGGTGCGCAACCAGTTACCTTCAGAAGTCACATAATTAGTGAAATGATGTTCACCTGTGTGCAATCTAAGTGTCACATGATCTGTCATTACGTATACACACCTTTTTTGAAAGGCCCCAGAGGCTGCAACACCTAAGCAAGAGGCACCACTAACCAAACACTGCCATGAAGACCAATGGAACTCACCTAACAAGTAAGGGACAATGTTGTTGAGAAGTAAAAGTCAGGGTTAGGTTATAAAAAATATCCAAATCTTTGATGATCCCTAGGAGCACCATCAAATCTATCATAACCAAATGGCACAACAGCAAACCTGCCAAGAGACGGCCACACACCAAAACTCACAGACCGGGCAAGGAGGGCATTAATCAGAGAGGCAACACAGAGACCTAAGGTAACCCTGGAGGAGCTGCAGAGTTCCACAGCAGAGACTGGAGTATCTCTACATAGGACGACAATATGCTGTACGCTTCATAGAGTTGGGCTTTATGGCAGAGTGGCCAGAAGAAAGCCATTACTTTCAGCAAAAAACAAAATGGCACGTTCTGAGTTTGCGAAAAGGCATGTGGGAGACTCCCAAAATGTATGGAGGAAGGTGCTCTGGTCTGATGAGACAAAAATTGAACTTTTTGGCCATCAAAGAAAGCGCTATGTCTGGCGCAAACCCAACACATCACATCACCCAAAGATCACCATCCCCACAGTGAAACGTGGTGGTGGCAGCTTCATGCTGTGGGGATGTTTTTCAGCAGTCAGGACTGGGAAACTGGTCAGAGTTGAGGGAAAGATGGATGGTGCTAAATACAGGGATATTCTTGAGCAAAACCTGTACCACTCTGTGTGTGATTTGAGGGTAGGACGGAGGTTCACCTGACAGCAGTACAATGACCCCAAACACACTGCTAAAGCAACACTTGAGTGGTTTAATGGGCAAAATCCCAGATTAAGAACATCGTGTGCAAGGAGGAATGGGCAAAAATCCCAGTGATAAGATGTGGCAAGCTCATAGAGACTTGTTTGGTGGGGGGGGTGAGCGTGGAACACTAATACTCCTACAGAGGCACCATCCCAAGAAAGTGTTTAAATATATTTCAAAAAATGTTTTTATAGAACAGAATGGGACACTAATTCAGGGCCAGATTAAGAACATCGTGGGCCTGGTGCTGAGGATTTTAGGGGGGGGGGGGGGCTTTTATAAACAATAAATAAATAGAGAGAGAAAGGGAATGAAAGAGGTGTGAGGGAGAAGGGAGGGAGGATGAGAGAGAAAGAGGATGCACATGAGCATGCGTGGGAATGACATCAACGCAGCCCGGCCAAGGCAAGTGACCGAAGGCACAGAACCCGGAAGGAAGACCGGGTGAAGATGGAAAGGCCCGGGCCCCGCCGGATTGATCACAGCACAGCACTGGAGGGCTCAGTCTGACAATTTAAGTGTACCCAAATGTGCTAATATGCTGTGCATACTTGTACATTATGGCATAACCTACCTCAGGGCCTCTAAAAAATAGTAATGTTAGAAATTTTTACTACCGGTTTAATATCACAGGAGCCTCTCATGGGGCCCCCTACTGACCCTGTGGCCCTTGGGCAGTGCCTAAGTGCATAGTTGCCAACATTTCAAAAATATTTTCAGGGACACTTTTTTTTACAAGTGCTATATTTAGAGTAGCTGACATCCCCTATGTTCATCTATACATCATAATAGTAATTACAAAATTAAATAAGTTCTAATAATGGGGCAGAACAAATATGAGGACTGAGATTTCCTTTAGTTAAACTAACAAAAGTGGCCCATTCTAGAGCTGGTAACATTGAGGATATTCAGTATAATTTTAAACTGTTTTTGTGGGTAAGAGGCATAGGGGAGGAGTATGGATGGTATAAAAGTGGGAAGTATGTGCAGGTGAGGGAGAGGAATGTGGAGGGTCTAACAGTGGGCACTATGTACATGAGAGGAGTGCGGAGGGTATGGCAGAAGGCACTATGTACAGCAGAAGAGTGTGAAGGGTATGACAGTGGGCAGTATGCACAGCAGAGGAGTGTGGAGGGTATGCCAGTGGGCAGTATGTACAGGAGAGGAGTGTGGGGGGTATGACAGAAGGTAGTTTGTACCGGAGGGGAGTGTGGAGGGTATGACAGTGGGCAGTATGTACAGGAGAAGAGTGTAGGGGGTATGACAGAGGGTAATATGTACCGGAGAGCAATTTGGAGGGTATGACAGTGAGCACTATGTACAGGAGAGGAGTGTGGAGGGTATGGCAGAAGGCACTATGTACAGGAGAGGAGTGTGGAGGGTACGACAGTGAGCACTATGTACAGGAGAGGAGTATGTAGGATATGACAGCGGGCGCTATGAATAGGAGAGAAGTGTGGAGGGTATGACAGTGAACAGTATGTACAGGAGAGAAGTGTGGAGAGTATGACAGTGGGCACTATGTATAGGAGAGGAGGATGAAGGAATCTGGGAAGGAAAAATGTAAAGGTTTGTGGAAGGATGTTTAGGGACTGCGTAATGGTTAAGCGGGCCATACATGGATTGAAATTACACCAATTAATCAGAGACCAGCCATAGTCGATCTATGTATGGGCTAGCTGGTTTTACACAAGTCAACCTATTAACCGACTTGAGTACAACCAGCCTGTCAGGTTTTCCCCAAAACAATCAGTGCTGCCAGCTATAGTTAGCAACACTAATCTGATGTATTCACTGGCAGAACACAATAACACTGCTGGAGTGATTCCCCCATTCACAGGTCAGCAGGTGAGAGGGTGTGTGGGAACAGGCTGGGAAAAGATACTAATCAGTGGCTGGGTAGGCACTGGTTAGTATCAGAGCCAGATACACATAGGTTACATATGCCGCGGTTGTTAGAGTGAGAGCAATAATTCTAGCACTAGACCTCCTCTCTAAACATGTAACCTGTAAAAAAAAAATAAATAAAAGCATCGCTTGGTACACAAAAAAAATCATGCTAACTTTAGTTTTTAGTTTTTTATGAATGAAACAGTTTCTTTCCAAAAAAAAAACGTTTGAAAAATTGCTGCGTAAATATCGTGTAACATAAAAAGTTGCAAAGACCACCATTTTATTCCATAGGGTGTCTGCTAAAATAATATATATAATGCTTGAGGGTTCTGTGTAATTTTCTAGCAAAAAAAAAAAAAATTATGATTTTTACATGTAGGAGAGAAGTGTCAGAATTGGCCTGGGTGGCAAGGGGTTAATTATCATAAGTAATATACAAATAATTATTATAAGCACTGTGATCTCATCCTCTCAGTCTGCTGCAGAGTGTTCCAGCTTGTATTTATACTGGCCTCTCTGTATGTAGCTTCTGACAGGCTGCGCAAGCAGCCCTGTATCTCCGGAACCATAGATGAAAGCAGCCCCATATTTTAACCAGTGCTGGAGTAGGTCTTTGGCTACCTACCCCCCAAATGTGGGGTCTCTGTGACTCCTGATCGCCGAGCTACAACCCTCAAAGTCGATCTTTTTTTTTTTTATTTTATTTTTTTTTTTTTGGGGCAAATTTTTTTGGGGGCAAATGGGCCTATCTTGAGAAAGGGGCCTGGAGCTGCAGCTCCAATAGCTTCCCCTATGTTAATCCGGCCCTGCATAGAGGTGTGTTATGCACATTGATTTTTTCTGTTATTTTGTCCTATTTGTTTGCTTCACATTTAAAAAAAATAAAAAACAAACATCTTCAAAGTTGTGGTCATGTTCTGTAAATTAAATGATGCAAATCCTCAAATAATCCATGTTAATTCCAGGTTGTGAGGCCACAAAACACGAAAAAAATGTCAAGGGGGTGAATACTTTTGCAATGCACTGTATCTGATTGCGCAAATAGTTTTTTGTTAAAAGTATGTTTTCAACATTTTAAGCCCTTGCAATTTAACCACCACAGAGATTTTTAAACAGAGGGAACATAATTCTATGAAAAGGTTTAAAATGTAAAACCCAGGACTGTATGAGTGGAGTGTGGTCTCCTTGTAGACATAAATCTTTCTTGAGGTTTTTGGGACTTCTGGTTACATAATTTCATCGC
>CM053027.1:472334891-472362037 GCA_028564925.1 Lithobates sylvaticus
CGAAAACAAAGACGCGCGTGTCCCATGGCCACGTGCTGATGACGATGCACGACCACGTCCACGTCCACGGCCACGTCCACTAGAAACAGAGCCTGCCTGCCCTGTGTTCTTGGCTCTGCACGCTCTGCCTCCCCTTGGCGGTCTTCCAGCCATTGTAGTCGGTAGTCCTGTGGGTGCTGCTGAGAAGAATATATAGGAGCTCTGTGTGATGCCACTAACACACTAGAAGTCCTGTGGGTGCTTCTGCAAAGAAAATAGAGGAGCTCTGTGTGATGCCACTAACACACTAGAAGTCCTGTGGGTGCTTCTGCAAAGAAAATAGAGGAGCTCTGTGTGATGCCACTAACACACTAGAAGTCCTGTGGGTGCTTCTGCAAAGAAAATAGAGGAGCTCTGTGTGATGGGACTAACACACTTCAAGTCCTATGGGTGCTTCTGGGAAGAAAATAGAGGAGCTCTGTGTGATGCCACTAACACACTAGAAGTCCTGTGGGTGCTTCTGCAAAGAAAATAGAGGAGCTCTGTGTGATGCCACTAACACACTAGAAGTCCTGTGGGTGCTTCTGCAAAGAAAATAGAGGAGCTCTGTGTGATGCCACTAACACACTAGAAGTCCTGTGGGTGCTGCTGAGAAGAAAATATAGGAGCTCTGTGTGATGCCACTAACACACTAGAAGTCCTATGGGTGCTTCTGCAAAGAAAATAGAGGAGCTCTGTGTGATGCCACTAACACACTAGAAGTCCTGTGGGTGCTTCTGCAAAGAAAATAGAGGAGCTCTGTGTGATGCCACTAACACACTAGAAGTCCTGTGGGTGCTTCTGCAAAGAAAATAGAGGAGCTCTGTGTGATGCCACTAACACACTAGAAGTCCTGTGGGTGCTGCTGAGAAGAAAATATAGGAGCTCTGTGTGATGCCACTAACACACTAGAAGTCCTATGGGTGCTTCTGCAAAGAAAATAGAGGAGCTCTGTGTGATGCCACTAACACACTAGAAGTCCTGTGGGTGCTTCTGCAAAGAAAATAGAGGAGCTCTGTGTGATGCCACTAACACACTAGAAGTCCTGTGGGTGCTTCTGCAAAGAAAATAGAGGAGCTCTGTGTGATGCCACTAACACACTAGAAGTCCTGTGGGTGCTGCTGAGAAGAAAATATAGGAGCTCTGTGTGATGCCACTAACACACTAGAAGTCCTGTGGGTGCTTCTGCAAAGAAAATAGAGGAGCTCTGTGTGATGCCACTAACACACTAGAAGTCCTGTGGGTGCTGCTGAGAAGAAAATATAGGAGCTCTGTGTGATGCCACTAACACACTAGAAGTCCTATGGGTGCTTCTGCAAAGAAAATAGAGGAGCTCTGTGTGATGCCACTAACACACTAGAAGTCCTGTGGGTGCTTCTGCAAAGAAAATAGAGGAGCTCTGTGTGATGGGACTAACACACTTCAAGTCCTATGGGTGCTTCTGGGAAGAAAATAGAGGAGCTCTGTGTGATGCCACTAACACACTAGAAGTCCTGTGGGTGCTTCTGCAAAGAAAATAGAGGAGCTCTGTGTGATGCCACTAACACACTAGAAGTCCTGTGGGTGCTTCTGCAAAGAAAATAGAGGAGCTCTGTGTGATGGGACTAACACACTTCAAGTCCTATGGGTGCTTCTGGGAAGAAAATATAGGTCTGTGTGATGGGACTAACACACTTCAAGTCCTATAGGTGCCTCTGGGAACAAAATATATGATCTCTGTGTGATGGGACTAACACACTTCAAGTCCTATAGGTGCTTCTGGGAAGGAAATATAGGTCTGTGTGATGGGACTAACACACTTCAAGTCCTATAGGTGCTTCTGGGAACAAAATATATGATCTCTGTGTGATGGGACTAACACACTACAAGTCCTATAGGTGCTTCTGGGAACAAAATATATGATCTCTGTGTGATGGGACTAACACACTTCAAGTCCTATAGGTGCTTCTGGGAAGAAAATGTAGGTCTGTGTGATGGGACTAACACACTTCAAGTCCTATAGGTGCTTCTGGGAACAAAATATATGATCTCTGTGTGATGGGACTAACACACTTCAAGTCTTTTGGGTGCTTCTGGGAAGAAAATATAGGTCTGTGTGATGGGACTAACACACTTCAAGTCCTATAGTGCTTCTGGGAACAAAATATATGATCTCTGTGTGATGGGACTAACACACTTCAAGTCTTTTGGGTGCTTCTGGGAAGAAAATATAGGTCTGTGTGATGGGACTAAACACACTTCAAGTCCTATAGGTGCTTCTGGGAACAAAATATATGATCTCTGTGTGATGGGACTAACACACTTCAAGTCTTTTGGGTGCTTCTGGGAAGAAAATATAGGTCTGTGTGATGGGACTAACACACTTCAAGTCCTATAGGTGCTTCTGGGAACAAAATATAGGATCTCTGTGTGATGGGACTAACACACTTCAAGTCCTATGGGTGCTTCTGGGAAGAAAATGTAGGTCTGTGTGATGGGACTAACACACTTCAAGTCCTATAGGTGCTTCTGGGAACAAAATATATGATCTCTGTGTGATGGGACTAACACACTTCAAGTCCTATAGGTGCTTCTGGGAACAAAATATATGATCTCTGTGTGATGGGACTAACACACTTCAAGTCCTATAGGTGCTTCTGGGAACAAAATATATGATCTCTGTGTGATGGGACTAACACACTTCAAGTCCTATAGGTGCTTCTGGGAAGGAAATAAAGGTCTGTGTGATGGGACTAACACACTTCAAGTCCTATAGGTGCTTCTGGGAACAAAATATATGATCTCTGTGTGATGGGACTAACACACTTCAAGTCCTATAGGTGCTTCTGGGAACAAAATATATGATCTCTGTGTGATGGGACTAACACACTTCAAGTCCTATAGGTGCTTCTGGGAAGAAAATGTAGGTCTGTGTGATGGGACTAACACACTTCAAGTCCTATAGGTGCTTCTGGGAAGGAAATATAGGTCTGTGTGATGGACTAACACACTTCAAGTCCTATAGGTGCTTCTGGGAACAAAATATATGATCTCTGTGTGATGGGACTAACACACTTCAAGTCCTATAGGTGCTTCTGGGAACAAAATATATGATCTCTGTGTGATGGGACTAACACACTTCAAGTACTATAGGTGCTTCTGGGAAGAAAATGTAGGTCTGTGTGATGGGACTAACACACTTCAAGTCCTATAGGTGCTTCTGGGAACAAAATATATGATCTCTGTGTGATGGGACTAACACACTTCAAGTCCTATAGGTGCTTCTGGGAAGGAAATATAGGTCTGTGTGATGGGACTAACACACTTCAAGTCCTATAGGTGCTTCTGGGAACAAAATATATGATCTCTGTGTGATGGGACTAACACACTTCAAGTCCTATAGGTGCTTCTGGGAACAAAATATATGATCTCTGTGTGATGGGACTAACACACTTCAAGTCCTATAGGTGCTTCTGGGAACAAAATATATGATCTCTGTGTGATGGGACTAACACACTTCAAGTCCTATAGGTGCTTCTGGGAAGAAAATGTAGGTCTGTGTGATGGGACTAACACACTTCAAGTCCTATAGGTGCTTCTGGGAACAAAATATATGATCTCTGTGTGATGGGACTAACACACTTCAAGTCCTATAGGTGCTTCTGGGAAGGAAATATAGGTCTGTGTGATGGGACTAACACACTTCAAGTCCTATAGGTGCTTCTGGGAACAAAATATATGATCTCTGTGTGATGGGACTAACACACTTCAAGTCCTATAGGTGCTTCTGGGAAGAAAATGTAGGTATGTGTGATGGGACTAAACACACTTCAAGTCCTATAGGTGCTTCTGGGAACAAAATATATGAGCTCTGCCTGCCTGCCACGAACACACTACAAGTCCTATAGGTGCTTCTGGGAACAAAATATAGGAGCTCTGCCTGCCTGCCACGAACACACTACAAGTCCTATAGGTGCTTCTGGGAACAAAATATAGGAGCTCTGCCTGCCTGCCACGAAAACACTACAAGTCCTATAGGTGCTTCTGGGAACAAAATATAGGAGCTCTGCCTGCCTGCCACGAACACACTACAAGTCCTATAGGTGCTTCTGGGAACAAAATATAGGAGCTCTGCCTGCCTGCCACGAACACACTACAAGCCCCTCTTTCTAAATCAATCTAAATGAATGAATCTATCTAACTCAATCTCTCTAAGTAAATCTCTCTAACTAACTAAATCCAGCAGAGTGTCACAGATCTAGCCTGCTCTATCTGCGCCGGAACAGCATGTGACCGGCGCAGACGGCGTGGCGGCCTTTTATAGGGGGGGGGCGTGTACTACAGCCCCTGAGCTGTAATTGGCTACAGGCGTCCTGCCTGTAGCCAATTATGGCTCTTCGAGTTTCCGGGGCTGTGATTGGCCAAGCATGCGGGGTCACAGTGCATGCTTGGCCAATCATCAGCCAGCAATGCACTGCGCCGGCCGCGCCAGCCGCAATGCATTGCGGGGCCGCGCGCCTCACACGAACGTGATGCGAGCGGCCAAAGTAGTTCTGGGCTCGCCGAGCGAGCGAACGCCCGGTGCTCGATGCGAACGTGGGTTCGCATCGAGCACCGGGCCCATCCCTACTTTTCACCAAGAGCTTCATTCAATAAAAGATCACAAAGCGTTAAGTCTTAAATGACAGCTGCAAACTAGCAGTATCTGTCTGCCTGCAGTGGCTGGCTAGCAGGTAACAAAGTTTATTAACCCATTCACAGGGTTAACAACAGCTGTTGGGTAGAACCTAAACAAACCACCTTCAGACAGGATGTGTAATCAGTTTGCAATGTTGGTATTCAGGGTGACTCCGGTTTGCAAAATTTTATTAATGAGGATTGCAGGATCATGACATTCTTTCCAAAACCATTCATTCAAATTCTGATAAGTCCTTTTTTAGAAATGTTACTTCATTAAAATAATTTAGTTTTTCCTTCTTTTATGTATATGTTGGAAGGCAACATGGTTTAATATCATATTTCTGGAGTTTCTCTTTCTGGTTGATACCAGGTCTGGAATATAACAAGTTTCACATCAAAGCTTTGTAGCATATCTGAAAGAAGAGATCAGACCTCCATTAAGGCTGAACAAAAGCTTGGCTCCGGATCATCTGACGTTATAATGCTATGCAAGCGAGGTTCTAAGAGGGCCTTGTCTGCCGGGATAATTGATGAAGGTGGGTTACAAAAGATCAAAGGTCCAACAAGCTTTGAAGATTGACCTGGGATACAGAGACATGATACATGGACAATGCTGCCCCTAGAGACCAATATAACAGGACGGACAGTAATATAATATATTGAGGAGGACATAAATACTGTGATTCATCAAAAGTCTAGATGGGATGGGATGGCAATGGGTTGGGTCTGAATGGTGTATGATTGAAGTATAAAAGGGTTGCTTGAGATAGAGCTCTCACTCTGTTACCATCTCAAGCCCAGCTGAGGATACTGTATCTACAGGACAGCTTTGTGATAAGTATATTTGATATTTTGTGTTGTTATATGCTTTGTAATACCTTCCTTTAGTATTTTCATGTTAGCGTTTTCCTATTTACTAAGGAAATAAATAAGACGTTGTTTTATTAAGCAGTGTGTTTGTTATCATAGCTAACCTTATATTATTGTGCTATCAACAGTAACTATCAGAGTTTTAATAGACTAGCTAATTATAGGAGTAAACAAATTAATACAATTATGGAATAAATAGAGAGACTCCATGACCACCCTCGGATAATATATAGTTTAGAAGTTATTGCAATTTCAAGAATTATTTCAATTGGCACCCCAGAAGGCGTGTGAAATTTATTTCTGCACATAATCCAAACCCTAATGTATTTTTGTCTTGAGTCCCTATAAGCTAAGTCCTCAACTACACCTAGAACTGGAAGCCTTCTCTACTGTGGACAAGATTTGTGCTGGTTCGTGTATTCTGAAGCCCTGCGTGAATATTTCATCAGTGAGCGGATGCGCAAAACCTGGTGAGATTTTTGTCTGGTATATGTATGTTAACGTTTATTGTATTGCTAATGCAAATTGTTTTAGGCCTGTGTACCTGGTCAAGCGCGCTGGCGAGTGAGGGGCTAATCATCCCTGGTTATCTGATGTAGCCTGCAGATTGACAGGATAAATCACACATCTTTGAGGAGAAAGTGGGAGAAATATAGATTTTTTTTTTTAATTTGTTTTTTTCCCACATGACAGTGAAATTGTTCTCTGTTCCAATAGAAGTTCAATGTGGCCTGCTTTCTGAGATAATAAGGCTAAAATCAGTGGTATAGTGCAGTGTTCCTCAAGGCGCCCCAACAGGTCATGTTTTCAGGATTTCCCTCAGATGAAACAGCTGTGGTAATTACTAAGGCAGTGAAACTGATCAAATCACCTGTGCAAAATAATGGAAAGCCTGAAAACATGACCTGTTGGGGCGCCTTGAGGACTGGAGTTGAGAAACACTGGTATAGTGGAGCATTGATTAAGAGTGTGCTCTGCCTTGTGTGCTGTGGGACTACAAGTCAATGTTAGTTTTAAATAGCTTTATCTGTGTGTCTGTGTCTCTGTGTGTCTTGTGTCTGCAGCTCCTGTGTATAGACTGGTTAAACAAGATTCGGTGTAGACTAATTAGCATATCAATGGAGGTCATTGAAGTTTTTCTTAAGAGACATGCCTGTGTTAATTTTAACACTGTGGCAGAAAACGCTTTAACGCACCAATTTACTGAGTTATTGAGACAATGTAATATTCATAATGATCAGATAAAACATAAAAAGTCTTCGAAAAAAGGCAGGAAAGCCAAGATGGCCAATGTTGTATGCATGTTATTGAAAATTAAAGACTTTGCTATAGCGAAAGAAGGACAATGAGAGAAAACAGGTACAAAGTGTAACTAAGAATATATTAACAATGGTTGCAAAGGCAGATGCAGATGTTCGTGATCACATTGAACAATTTGTGACTGAGAAATGTGTATTGGAACAGAAAATTAATGAATTAGAGGCCACACATGCTCAGTGCTTAGCAAATATAGAGGCTTTGGAACATGTAGAGCCAAATTCTAGTGTTGCTGCAAGTGATTTTACTATGATGGGAATCAATGTTGGAGATCTGAATGAGGAATATTTAAATAAAAGTGCGGTAACTGTGCTTGAAAGGGATTCAGGAGTTGCAACAGTGGGGACTTCTGATGAGTCCATTGCTAGTGAATACTCAGACAATGAAAGTGTAAAATCTGTTCATTCCCATGTTAGTAATGTTATGCAGCAATGTGAGTCTCCAGCGCCAAATTCTCAGAAAAGGGCCTAAGCAGGAAGACCAGCGCTCAAGTGCTTTGTTTGTAAAAAGGGGGGGTCACATCGCTAGGTATTGTTTGGTGGATAATAATGATATGCAAAGGAAATACCCTAAAACTACACCAAGGCGTTATGAAGTTTATTCTGCGAGATGGGGTAGCAATCCAAGGCATAGAGGCCATAGTAATCAAACCTGTTTACCTTTTAAGACCCAAATGCTGAGACTACAAACTGAAAATAATCAAGTAAGACAGTCAAAGCAACACTATGTGGAACAGTTGCGTAAACTCAAAATGGAGGTAGCCGCATGTTCATTCAAATATAGCACTGGGGGAAACAATGTTAGCAGCCCTTAGTGAGCTGCATGGATGGTAAGAATGTTATGGTTAATGTTTCTTTGCTATGAATAAGGTTTAGATGTGAGTTTCAGAGATTTCCCCATTATGTTTGGAATATTATAGAGGACCTTGATATATTTTTAGTATTTTCAAGGATAAGCCTCTGAATTGTTATTTAAAAAAAAAAAAAAAAAATTTTTAACTTTTTGAATTTTTTTTTAGTTATTTTTTTTTAGTTTTCTTTTTGTAATTTTTTAAAATTTATTAAAAAAAATCTTTTTAATTGTTATTTTTGTTATTTGTTCATTTATTTTATTTTTGTTTTGTTCAGTGGAATTTTTTTTAGGTTTAGTCCACCTGAAAGGGGGGTCATGTCCTCAATTAGCAGCTGAATACATTTTGTTTAAGAGAAGAGTTGGTAGGAAGCCATTGTAGCCGCTGGAGTTATTATAGTTTTTTTCTTTGTTTTTTATTTTCATTCAGGTGGAAAAAGTTCCAAAAGGTTTAGGCTTTGTCTACCTGAAAGGGGAGTTAGCGCATTGGTTTTAAGGTACAGATAAATGCATTGTTTTTTTTTTTTAGCGTTTAAAATTTGAATTTTTGAGAAACAACATTCATGTTAGTTATTTTGAATTTTTTGCTCATACCATGGGGATCCATTTTAGAGTGGGTTTATCCTAAAGAAATCATGGTTGTATTGATAATTTGTTTAGAGTTGCAGAAGCCAGGAATACTAAGTTCCTGGGTTCCAAGGAGGGAACTAAAAGTAAACATAGGAAGCGAGCAGATATTGTGGATAAGAGTTTCATTCTGCTCTTGTTTTTCACTTCCAGAATCCTGGTGGAGCGGGATTGGAGAGGTTTCTGGAACAGAGATGAAAAATGTTCATCTGGTTGGCAGTTTGTCTGTGCCATACCACACCGCAAATTTGTTCTGCTAAACATTCAGGAGAGAAGGGACAAACTAAAAGGTTTCTTTTTCTTATGGACAATTTAGCGCTAATGCTGAATCTGAAAGAATGTGCCCATCAACAAGACTGGTGAAACATTTTGCCGGAGTCTCTCCTGTCATTTATAAATGCAAACGTACTGTAAATACAAGTGCAATGGGTTGGAGGTTTGTGAAGAAATATAACCGATCTGTCAGAACAAGAAATGTTTAAAATATGTTTTTTTTTTTGTTGGAGGGAGGAATTGAAAGAAGGAAGGTTTTTAATGTGTGACATGTATTGACATAACTGAATTAATATGGTGCAGGTACCCAGGAGACTGGCACTTATGCATAAGTAAGATGTCTGTTGGCCAGGTGACACACTGGAAGCTACGAGCATTTCATGACTTATGTTTTGCCAGATATAAACAGCGCCATTGGGAAATTTGCAAAGCCTTTTATCACATCGATCTTGGTGTGGTCAGTTGCTTTGAGGGCAGAGGAGAGAACTAGGGTCTAATAGACCCCAATTTTTTTTAAAAAGAGCGCCTGTCACTACCTATTGCTATCATAGGGGATATTTACATTCCCTGAGATAAAAAAAAAATGATAAAAAAATGAAAGGAACAGTGAAATAAAACAAAAAAGCAAAATAAATAATAATAGTAATAAAAAAAAAAAAAGCACGCCTGTCCCCCCGTGCTCACGCACAAAGGCGAACACAAGCATTGGTCTTGGGTCGTATGTAAGCAGCAATTTCACTACGCATGTGAGGTATTACCTCGAAGGTCAGATCGAGGGCAGTAATATTAGCAGTAGATATCCTCTGTAAATCTAAAGTAGTAACCTGTAAAGGCTTTTAAAAACTTTTAAAAATGTATGTAGTTTGTCGCCGCTGCACTTAGTGCGCAATTTTAAAGCATGTCGTGTTTGGTATCCATGTACTTGGCATAAGATCATCTTTTTTATTTCATCAAACATTTGGCCATGGCCAATATAGTGTCTTTTAGTGCATTGTAATTAAAAAAAGTTTTTTTTCCCCCAAAAAAATGCGTTTGAAAAATTGCTGCACAAATACTGTGTGAAAAAAAAATGCAACACCCACCATTTTAATCTCTATGGCCTTTGCTTTAAAAAATATATATAATGTTTGGGGGTTCAAAGTAATTTTCTAGCAAAATAAAATATTTTTTATGTAAACAAAAAGGGCTTTGTCTTAGAAGAGTGGGTGATGTGTTACATAAGCTTCTAATGTTGTGCATAAAATGCCAGGACAGTTCAACCCCCACCCCCCAAATGACCCCTTTTTGGAAAGTAGATACCCCAAGGTTTTTTATGATAGGCATGTTGAGTCCATGGAATATTTTATATTTCGCCACAAGTTTCGGGAAAATTACAAACTTTTTTTTTTCTTTTGCACAAAGTTGTCAATAAATGATATATTTCTCAAACATGCCATGGGAATATGTGAAATTACACCCCAAAATACATTAAGCTACTTCTGAGTAGGGGAATAACACATGTGTGAGACTTTTTGACAGCCTAGCCACGTACAGGACCCAGAAAACCAACCAATCACCAGGCTTTCTTAGGGCGTAAAATGGTGATTTCACTTCCTCACTACCTAGCACAGTTTCGGAGGCCATGAAATGTCAAGATAGCACAACCCCCCCCCCCCCCCCCCTCAAATGAGTGAAAGTAGACACTTCAAGCATTTTGGAAAGTAGACACTTCAAGCTAGACCCAGAAAACCAATCATCACCTTCAGGCTTTCTAAGGGCGTAAAATGGTGATTTTACTCCTCACTACCTATCACAGTTACGGAGGCCCTGAAATGTCAAGATAGCACCCCCCCCCCCCCCCAAATGCACCAATTTTAGAAAGTAGACACTTCCAGCTATTTGCTGAGGGGCATGTTGAGTCCATGGAATATTTTATATTTTGCCTCAAGTTTTAGGAATATCATTTTTTTTTTTTTTTTTACTCAAAGTTGTCACTAAATTATATATTGTTCAAACATGGCATGGTTATATATGGAATTACATCCCAAAATACATTCTGCTGCTTCTCCTGAGTATGGGGATACCACATGTGTGAGACTTTTTGGGAGCCCACCACATACAGGACCCCGAAAACCAATCACCGCCTTCAGGCTTTCTAAGGGCGTAAAATGGTGATTTTACTCCTCGCTACCAATCACAGTTACAGAGGCCCTGAAATGTCAAGATAGCACAACCCCCCCCCCCCCCAAATGAACCCATTTTGGAAAGTAGACACCCCAAGGTATTTGCTAAGAGGCATGGTGAGTATTTTGCAGCTCTCATTTGTTTTTGAAAATTAAAGAAGGAAAGGAAACATTTTTTTATTTTTTTTTTTCAAATTTTACAACTGTGACAAAAAGCGAGATCTGCAAAATACTCAACATGCCTCTCAGTAAATAGCTTGGGATGTCTAGCTTGGGGCAAGGGCTAATGAGGATTATGCACTTTGTAAAACACTGCGAAGAACGAGTTAAATATTAGTTGTCTACAGCTTTGTATTTTTTCCTATGTGGATCAGAAATGGCAAATATGGCAAATATAACATTTCAGTAAAAGCCCAGGCACACCAGAAGGCAGAAGGCATACGTTAGGCTACAGGTTAGATTACAGTGTATTGCGCTGCTTACCCTTTTTTTTTAACTTTATTGAAATGTCACTAATGTCTTGTCAAAATCATGTAATCACTTAGTTTTATTAGTTTTACACAGCTTGGTGTTTTAACATCTTACTGTAGACATGGGTACCATTTATTATCACACTATTTCCTTTCTACAGTAGCAGTTAGTGGAAATAAAGTACATGGAAAAATGGACATTTTTAAGGCTAACATTTCCTTTTGGCTAATAAAGTAGACAGGCAAAGACACACAGCCTGCAGTATATTGAGAAATTGCAAGGGCATATTAGGTCACAGAAGACACTCCGGGCTTTATACACTGCTGTGCTTCGTCCACATAATTTAAATATGTAAACACTATATATGAATAAGTACTGGAAAGTCAGCAGCGGGCAAACATCAACTCCCTCTTGGATGATAGTAAGTGACTTGACTCCAAATGTATTCCACAGCATTAACAGCACAGCACTCAGCTTAAAGGAAATTTGTCATTAAAAAAAATCCGTAGCCCAACAATACTGACTTATTTTTGCAGATCCTAGTTGCCAAGCCAAAATGCAAATCTCTATAGATCTGTGTTATCCCTTACAACCACCAAAGAATTACCGTTATTTTCTAATCTGCACTAGAAAAAATAAAACAGGAAACAGCTGTTAAGGGACACAGAAACATATTCTTTTAAAATGGTGTTGTTACACTGTAATGCCCTGTACACAGGATAGGATTTTCTGACAACAAAATCCATGGGATTTTTTCCGACGGATGTTGGCTCAAACTTGTCTTGCATACACACGGTCACACAAAGTTGGTCGGAAATTCCGAACGTCAAGAATGCGGCGACGTACAACATGTACGACGAGCCGAGAAAAATGAAGAGTTCAATAGCCAGTGCTGCTCTTCTGCTTGTTTCCGAGCATGTGTGGCACTTTGTGTACACACGATCGGAATTTCTGACAACGGATTTTGTTGTGGGAAAATTTGAGAAGCAGATCTCAAATTTTGTGTGACGGAAATTCCTATGGAAAATGTGTGATGGTGCCTACACGGTCGGAATTTCTGACAACAAGGTCCTATCACACATTTTCCATCGGAAAATCCTATCGTGTGTACATAAGTTTAGGGTCATTGTGAAATTTAAATCCCCTAACTTGGCCATACACTAGTACAATTCCATTTGAAATTTGTCTTCTTAAAACAGTCGTTCAATTTTCTAATCATTTGTGGGGTTAAATTGATATTTGTTTACCCACGAGAACAACATTAAGATCAATACTAGGGACTTTCCAGTATGGTTCTACTCTGACTCCCCCACTAGGGGTTCTAAAGGGGTGGCCATTGGATTTGCGGAAAGTATAAGATTCAAACTGACAGATAGGCAGGTGGACCCCGAGGGACGATATCTCTTCCTTAAGGGAAACATAGGCGAAAAGCTCTTTACTTTAGTTAACGTCTACTCCCCCAACAAAAACCCATTCAAGTTCTTTGGCCAGATACTGGGTCGGCTAAAAAAGTTCCAGGAGGGGGGGGTAATTATTGGGGGGGATCTTAATCTATGTTTAGACCCCACTCAGGACACTACTTCTCAGGTAAAGTCCCCAAGCCAAACGCAGATAAAAAAACTGAAAAATAAAATGAGGGATCTTCAGCTGGTAGATGCCTGGCGCATATGCCATGCAAAACAGAGAGACTATACTTTTTTTTCCCCAGTACACGGGACTCATTCCCGGCTGGACTACCTCATTATTGACCATAGACTTTTGGACCATTTAAAGATAACAAAGATTGAGGTTACAACTCTTTCGGACCATGCCCCAGTCTCGATGGAGATGGGGGTCCCTGATCCCCAGAGACAACCATACGTATGGCGACTAAATGATAAGCTTATCATGGAAGCTGAAACATCAGAAATAATCAAAAGGGAAATTGAGTCCTTTTTTTCCAATAACGAGACAGGAGACGTATCGCCAGCGATAATCTGGGAGGCCCATAAAGTCTATGTAAGGGGGATCCTCATATCCATCGGAGCGGGGAAAAAAAAGGAAAAACAGGCCAGGTTTTTAGATCTCTCGAGCGAACTTGCCAAACTAGAACAGGAACACAAAAATGCGGTCCACAATAAACAAGAAATTTATCATAGATTGTTAAATAAAAGGGAGGAGATGCTAACAGTCATGGAACAGGAATCCTCTAAGTGGTTTTATAAGATATCCAGGGAGAGACACCAGGGGAGTAACAGGAGTGGAAAACACCTTGTGACGGACCTCGTACTCAAGATGTCCGCCGTAACTGCTTCCTCTGTCCGGTACCACACAATCCAAGACCCCCCTTAGCTTACCCAGTCACCAGACAACACCAGTGTAGGGTACATCAGGAATTAAATCTTTATTTGACATGTCACACTTATATACAGTTGACTCAAGCCTAACCTGATTAGCATGAGCTAATTATCTTAATCAACACTGGGCTCCTTCATTCAATTACAGGGTTAATTAGCACACACAACAATAGGTGAAATATTCTTTAGAATTACACAAGGCAACAGACAGGCTGTCTGGAGTTGACGACATTAGCATCTGACAGTGTGTAGAATACACCTTACAAGCCAGACCAGCCTCATTTACACAATAGACAGGTGGCTTGAGTTCATCATGACATTGAATGGGACACAAGGTGTCAGATGCTAGTCTATTTCTAATGCCAAATGCATATACAGAGAGTGTATTTTGGGGGGCCCGTGATCAGCTGGCAGGAGGCTAGCATGTAGTCCTCTCAAAAAGCCCGTGTCCCGGCTAGGTCTGTCACATTTCTCCCCTTTCGGCAGGAGACTAACACAGGAGGAGACCCCAGACGGGTTGACTCCGAAGTTAGTCCATAGTTCCAGTCCTCTAATGCCTGTACCCACACAGTATCCCAACCAAATTGTTTCAAACAGAGTATTACTCACCCAGCCAACCTCTGCCTCTCTCATAGAACATATCTGCCGCTGGGGAGAGGCCTGGACTGGCCCTCCTCCCTGGAGTCTTTTCAGCCGCTGGAGAGAAGACAGGGTGACTGGGCTCAGTCTGTCATGCTGTTGGCCATATGGGCCTACTGCCCAGCATCCCTGGGGTATACAGGTGGAGACTGAATTCCCATCCACCTTTACAGGAAATCTGTCCTGTGTCAGTTGAGGGCAGAGGCCAGCAGCGCTCTGTTCCGTTGCCAGCAGTTCAGCTGGGCGTAGGAGCTTCCCTACATCATCTGCTCCAGCTAACTGTTGGGGAGAGAGGCCGACTGCCCCAGCTCCCTGGAACTCCGCAGCTGTTACCGGTGCTGGGCAGAGGTTGGTAGCACTCTGCCCGGTTGCCAGCACTTCTGCTGGTTTTCTGTTAGTGGAGACCACCGGCCCATCCACTGACACCAGATCAAGCTGCAGATGTGAAGTGCAGATTGCATTCTCTCCTTGGGTCCTGAGCTGCTGCTCGGGAGTGACCACCACCTCCTCACCCTGGGCCTCCAGAACTGCCACAGGTATGGGACAGAGGTCTTGGACCCTCTGTTCAGTGACCAGAGCTTCAGCTGGGGAAGTTCCTTGCAACTCCATGGATACTGGCGTTGGTGCTGGGCAGAGCACAGTGAAGTTCGGCCCTAATACCAGCTCTTCTGCTGGAGGCTCATCAGGTTGTTTTTCCTCAGCAGAAAAGTCTATCAAATCCCCAGTCTCTACAACTGATGTCTGGGGATAGAGGTTCACCATCTCCTGTCCATGGAACCCAGAAGATGCTATCAGTGCTGAGCAGAGGTTGGCCGAGCTCTGGCCGGTTGTCAGCACTTCAGCTTTGGGGATGGCAATTTCCAGATTTTCCACTGCCGATTCTCTTGCATGCTGCTGGACAGGCATATTCCTCCGTCCAACCTCGTTTTGTGCAGTAACAGGATCATCAAGGTCAGTCAGCACTTGCTGCATCCGCCATAAGACCTCCGCGTCCATAGCTGCGGGGGCAGGTGGGCAAAGCACTCTGTTACCATGCCCCATTGCTGACTCTTCAGCCAGGATTTCTGAGCTGTCAGCTGGTATTTCCTGATAGTCCCAGGCAAAGGGAGCCCCACCCTGCTGCTGAGCAGAGTCTAGCAGCTGTATGTAGGCGATCTCAAGCTCCCATTCCTGAGCGGCCAGGAACTCCAAATCTTCCTGTGCCCAGAGCACTTCTGAGACGTTCAATCTTTGCTCTCTGTGCTCCATTATTTCCTCCAAACGCCACTCCAGATCACTCCCAAAGTCGGGGTCCTCGGACAGCCTCCAGTACAACAATCCCAGGCCATTATAATCAAAGCCTTCCGTGGGCCTGTCATCCGCTGTCCACGGGCACACTTGGGCTACATACCACCGGAGGGCTCTGTAGCTCTCGTCCAAACGCATTTCTGCCCGGATCAGCCTGCTTAACTCAGCTGTCCACTCCTGCTTCGGTTGTTCCCCCAATAACAGCAATCGTACTTCATACTGCGACCAGTACCTTACATGGATGGAGGGGAGAACTTTTCCCTGGTGTCGCTGCTCACAGGCTAGCGCTTCTTTCCAGAGTTGTAGGCGAACAGAATCATACCATCCCAGCAGGACCTGCACCGATACTGGTCCTCTGTGCTGTATCCGCATCTCTCGCAACCTCCTTCCGAATTCCTCTTCCATGACGTATCTGTACCTCTGCTATCCGGGCCTTGGATCCAGGTGATGGTTTGGATGTGTTCACGACAAGGAAGCACGATCCCACCGCTGCCAGCCAATTGTGACGGACCTCGTACCCAAGATGTCCGCCGTAACTGCTTCCTCTGTCTGGTACCACACAATCCAAGACCCCCTTAGCTTACCCAGTCACCAGACAACACCAGTGTAGGGTACATCAGGAATTAAATCTTTATTTGACATGTCACACTTATATACAGTTGACTCAAGCCTAACCTGATTAGCATGAGCTAATTATCTTAATCAACACTGGGCTCCTTCATTCAATTACAGGGTTAATTAGCACACACAACAATAGGTGAAATATTCTTTAGAATTACACAAGGCAACAGACAGGCTGTCTGGAGTTGACGACATTAGCATCTGACAGTGTGTAGAATACACCTTACAAGCCAGACCAGCCTCATTTACACAATAGACAGGTGGCTTGAGTTCATCATGACATTGAATGGGACACAAGGTGTCAGATGCTAGTCTATTTCTAATGCCAAATGCATATACAGAGAGTGTATTTTGGGGGGCCCGTGATCAGCTGGCAGGAGGCTAGCATGTAGTCCTCTCAAAAAGCCCGTGTCCCGGCTAGGTCTGTCACAGGCGTCTTACCAACACTCTCTCAGGAGGATAGGTCGGAGTTGGAGGGGGCCATCACAGTGGGGGAGGGAGGGACGGGACAACGGGGTCCGGGCCGTACTGCTCCTGGAAGTCGCGAGGACGGGTAGGGTCCCCAGTCTACTCCTGTCGATTGACGCCGAAAAAGCGTTCGACAGGGTAGACTGGGGACATATGATGAGAACGTTGGGGGCAATGGGGTTCGGTCCAAAAATATTAGAGTGGATTGGTTCCCTATACCAGCTGCCGCAGGCCTCGGTAAGGGTAAATGGTATACATTCCGAAGTCTTTATTATGAAGAATGGTACGAGACAGGGGTGCCCGCTCTCGCCACTCCTGTTCGTGATATCGCTGGAACCCTTGCTATGTAGGATCCGAGACTGCGGAGATATCTCAGGGATTAGAGCGGGCGGCGAGGAACACAAAATCGCGGCTTTTGCCGACGATATCCTTTTTTTCATTTCCAACCCCAGAACCACACTGCCTAACCTGCTGAAGGTGCTCACGGCCTTCGGCAGGATCTCAAATTTGAAAATCAACCTCGACAAGTCGGAAATCTTGAACATCAATATTAACAAGAGGGAGGTTGACAGGTTATCAAAAGAATTTAAATTTCCCTGGCGGGAAAATATAAAATATTTGGGGGTAACTTTAGCTGACACGACAAAAAAAATGTATTTATTAAACTATATTCCCCTCTTGAACGAGATTAAAAAAGAAACTCTCGGCTTGGGAGCACGGCCCCTTTCTTGGGTGGGCCGTATTAACGCAATTAAAATGATAGTAGCCCCCAAAATAAATTATAAGTTTCAGATGCTTCCATTGGCATTACCCCAGATATTCTTTAATACTTTGAAGCAAATAATCTCACGATTTATATGGGCAAAAAAAAAAAAAACGCGAATTCCAGCTAAGATACTATCTAGGGAAAAAGAAAAGGGAGGGCTCGCCATCCCGGACTTTGAAAAAACCTTCATGGCAATAACACTATCAAGAGCAATAGTTTGGGCGAAGGATGGGGATAAGAGATGGAATAGTTTAGAGAATATAGTAAGTAGCACTCACTTAGGACACGAATTATGGAACCCACCCAAAGCTCGCACATTGGGGACCAACACACATGAAATAACACGGGTAACACTAGATAACTGGGATAAGGTATTTAAAAAGCAGAAATGGAAATATAATTCACCCTTAATAGCCTTAAAAAATAATTCACTATTTCCACCGGGCAGGGGCGATGTAGGAGGGAATTGGATAAAACAAGAAGGGGCACGATTAAAAGATGTTTTAAAAAACGGGGAAATCTACACATTCCACGAATTGAGTTTAAACACGGAGTTAATGCACATTAACCTGTGGAGGTACATTCAGTTAAAACATTTTGTAAGGAGCCTCCCTCAACCACTACGCGGTATGGACGAGCTGAATAGCTTGGAGAGCCTGTGCGTACGGGAATCATTTAAGAACATTATATCTAAGATTTACAAAATTTTAATAAATGAGGGGGCACTGAGTGTACCTCCATACGTTACAAAATGGGAGGAAGAATTAGGTTCACAGAGCACATATCATAACATAGGGAAAATATTTAAAATCACACACAGTGCTTCGTTCCCAATGAAATCAGTTGAAACAAATTTCAAATGCTTAGCCAGGTGGTACCTCACCCCCGACAGACTTAGCAAGATTCAGGGGAGCGCAGCCTCGGATTGCTGGCGGGGATGCAAGAAAAGGGGAACGGCGGCCCATATCTGGTGGGGGTGCCCGGTAATAGCAAAATATTGGAGAGAAATATTAGAATTAATTTACTGTATCACCAAAATACAGATACCCGAGGATCCCTGGGTGGTTCTCTTCCATGGGACTGAGTTGCCAGGGAAACAATATATCTCATCCCTAATACCTACCCTCTTAAACGAAGCTAAGAATCTAATCCCGGTGAAATGGAGAAGGCCTGAGGGCCCGATGACACGCGATTGGATTCTTAGGGTAAATGGGATTCAAAGACTAGACAGTACCGCTCCGCAGATAGGAGGTCAAGGGGAGATTGGGGAACTCAGCAATAAGTGGTCAGAGTGGAACGACTTCAGGAAATCATGGAGGTATTACATTGAGATTACCCGATAAAAGGCCCACACGTTGTAAGTCGTAGTAAGCTTAAAAAAACAGAAACACAGCTTAAAAAATAGGTGCAAGGAAGATAGCCTAAAAACAAGTCATACAAGAGGAGAGGGGGGGGGGGGGGGGGGGGGGAGAAAAAGGGATTCGGTTACAATGTCGTATTGTGAAATACATGTATTTTTCTTTTTTTTTGTTACGATGTAATGAACGACCCTTGTAAAAAATGAACTAATTAAATAAAGAGTTAAAAAAAAATAAAAAATTGATATTTGTTTTAAACCACAGTGACAAGAAAATTCATAAGAGCAGGATGAAACATTTTGCCCAAGTGAACAAATTTCTGTGTGTGGTTTTTATTCGGTAAAGTCTATTCAATCCAGCATCAAACATTAAAAGCAAACAATATTTTGAAGTACTTTTTTACGTCAAGCCTTTAACCTCCCTGGTGGTATGATTATTTCAGATTTTTAAAGCTCAAAGCGGTACAATGTTTTTCATGGAAATTTGGCGTCTTATATTGGAGGCCTGTAATTCTTAGGAATAACACACTTAAATCTGTCCAAACAAGAGTCTAGTAGACAGCCCGGGTATGATAAAGTTTGAAACATGAAATCATAACATAATAAATAACTATAAATAATTATAACAAATAATAATATAATAATAATAAAAATTATTCAATAATGTAGTCAAATCAAAAACACTGAAATGTGCTCAGTTGCAGAATTGTCGCTGTCATTACTTTCAGTGTTTGATGGTGGATTTTTCCACAAATCACTATCGCTCAATTCTGCAAGTGATTCTAATTTATTATCGATGTTTTCTAGCTGGTCTAAAACCGATTTTGAAAATAAAGGGACACTTTTTGGTTGCTATGGACAATCTCAAGTTTCCAGGCAGAAAGAACAGTATTTATAATATAAAACTGCATTTAGGGCACTGGACAAACAACTAGGGACAAAAGGGAGGTGAAATAATGTGATACAGTAATATAATCTGTAAGATTACAGTGTACTCTATGTGTATTGTGTTTTCAACTTTTTGAATGTGGCGCCGTGCCCTGTCCCTGTGCGTTGCAACGCTTGCAGGGAACGGAGCTCGGCACTGTGATAGATCCGGCGGAGGACACAGCTCGCACACACAGCGGGGAGACATAGCAGGATCCTGGGGACAAGGTAAGTAACTTTGCCTGGATCCTGCAATGCGATCCCGAGTGTGGCTCAGGGTTACCGCTTTTGGTACTGAAAATCCACCCCTGAGCCACACTTGGGATTACCGTTAGAGAGGTTAAATATACTAAGAATTAACGTACGCATTTTCAAATAAATTCTTGAAAATCTACTAGCAATTTTGGATTCCATGGAGGCATTACATATAGGGTTGCCACCTGTCTGGGACTCACCTGGACAGTCTGGGGTTTGAATCATGTGTCCTGGTTTCAGGCAGACTGAAACCCGGACACATTATTCAGACCAGGCTGTGGCTCCCCAAGTAACCAAGATAGTCACAAACAAATCTGTTGTCATCCGGGAGCTGTAGGTGGCTGTTTGGGGGCAGGTTCGGCATCACTGGGGGGGCAGGCCGATGATGTCAGCAAGAGCAATTTGGCAACACCCACTGTCCGCTGCAGCACACTACACACACTGCATTAATACTCTCCTTGGGGACACCCAAAGGTGTCCCAGGCCACTAAAGTGTTCGGGTTTGGCTTGAAGAAAAGGTGGCAACCCTAATTACATATACTAGTTCTAAGGAGATCTACTAAATACTTTTTATTATATATCACAATTATAGTACATGTGTTTTTATGTTTGAAGTGTCCTAATATTCTGACATAGTTTATCAACATTGGAAATATGTATCTTGGCACAAAGAACAAGACCTAGCCTACAAGAAAACATCAGTGCCTTTTTGTAGCAGTACTAGACATGTGCACCATCAATAAATTTGTTTAGTTATGTTCCGTTCCGTTTCGTATTAGCCGTTAATTCATATTTCGTAATTTGTGTCCGAAAATTCTATTTGGATTTGTACGAAATATGAATTCGTTTTTAACTTTTCGTAAACAATTACGAACGTTCGTTATGATGAATTTATCATTATGAGGGGCTTCCACCATCCCTGTGCTGGGCTCATTATGAGGGGCTCCCACCATCCCTATGCTGTGCTGACTTCCTGGGTTTTTAACTTCATCATAATGAATAATCGTAATTAATGAACATTCTTTTTTTGTCCGATTCTGAATCTCCCATCGTCTCCCACTACCATAATAAAAAAGGTAATTTTCCCAACCCTCACTCAGCAGCAGAAGAAAACCTCTGATTGGTCAACAAAACCCCAGTCAAGTTTCCGTTGTAACGGAATTTGGATTCGAAATTCGTAAATTAAATTTCGTAGAAAATTCGGAAGCATAGCAATTCGTATTTCGGATCCTCACGAATGTACGAATTTACAGAAATTCATACGAATTTTTGATTTGTACGAAACTAATCGCACACGTCTAAGCAGTACCAAAACTCATAATTAATCTGAGAACAAACCTACTAAAGGCATAGAATCTTTACAAGATGCACTAAGCTTTGCCATTTCCATAGACTTCACAGGAGAACCTACCAACTTTATCTGCAGATATCAGATTGCCAAGCTGGGTCTAAATTGTAGTTTTGAATTCCATCATGCAACACCTTGAAGTTATGAGCTTTGTAAGAGAAAAAAAATCTGGTGTCACAGCAAAAGTTATTTAAAAAACCCTTTTTCCCAGGTTGAGAATGAATCAGAATGTGGTGCCCTGCCAAGCAGTAATGTAAAAACAAAATAAAAACAAAATCAATTACATGTGCAAAATATGCGATGCCAGAATTGTAACACAAAAAAAAAAAAATCACCAGCATCTGAAAAGATCACTAAAGAATATGGGCTACTGTGATGCTGATATATTTTACTATCTCTCAGGACATATGAGTATTCCATGAGGACAGCCAGACACTCCCATAGCTTTATAAATAAATCATAATAATATGCTTACACAATTACAGGCAATTACATGTCTGTGTGTTATGCCTGGCAAAGTCTTTGACCTACAGCACTGTTTCCATAAAAGTGGGCAGGTTAGATCTCTCTCTTGCACACGGACAAAAAAAAACGACAAGTATCTTTTTTTTTTTGCTTATCTAAACACAGGTGCATTGTTGTCTATGTGACAGTGCACACGGCTGCATAGAAAACCCATAATGCAGAAATGCGTTGCCTGCCAGAAAAAAGAAGAACATTTTAAGTTTGAAAGCAGTAATTTATGGGCATGTGCACGCAAATATATATGAGCATATAAGTATAAATTGCAGCACCAGTAGCTAGAAGAGGATGAAGAAGAATTTTACGTGTGTATACGCATGCAAGCGTTTACGCGCATATACACAAGGTCTTTACAAAACATAACTTGTATTTTTTTTACTCCGTATCTTTCTGCTAGCAAGATCCTAAATCTAAACATCAGTATATTATTATGTCCACGTGCAAGAGAAATATACAAATATTCTCTTTTATTGTTTCCTACAGTGCCTTGAAAAAGTATTCATACCCCTTGACATTTTCCACATTTTGTCATGTTACAACCAAAAACATCATTGTATTTTTTGGGGATTTCGTGTGATAGACCAACACAATGTGGCACATAATTGTGAAGTGGAAGGAAAATGATAAATGTTTTTCAAAGTTTTTTATTTAAAAAAATCTGAAAAGTGCAGTGCGGTACATTTGTATTCTGCCCCCTTTACTCTGATTCCCCCTAACTAAAATCTAGTGGAACCAATTGCCTTCAGAGGTCACCTAATTAGTAAATAGAGTCCACCTGTGTGTAAATTAATCTCAGTATAAATACAGCTGTTCTGTGAAGCCCTCAGAGGTTTGTTAGAGAATGTTAGTGAACAAACAGCATCATGAAGGCCAAAGAACACACTGGAGAGGTCAGGGATGAAGTTGTGGAGAAGTTTAAAGCAGGGTTAGGTTAGAAAAAAAATTCCCAAACTTTGTACCTCTCACAGAGCACTGTTTAATCCATCATCCGAAAATGGAAAGAGTATGGCATAACTGCAACCCTACCAAGACATGGCCGTCCACCTAAACTGACAGGCCAGGCAAGGAGAGCATTAATCGGAGAAACAGCCAACAGGCCCATGGTAACTCTGGAGGAGCTGCAGAGATCCACAGCTCAGGTGGGAGAAACTGTACTCAGGACAACTATTAGTCATGCACTCCATAAATCTGGCATTTTTGGAAGAGTGGCAAGAAGAAAGCCATTGTTGAAAGAAAGCCATAAGAAGTCCCATTTTCAGTTTGCGAGAAGCCATGTGGGGGACACAGAAAACATGTGGAAGGAAGGTTCTCTGGTTAGATAAGACCAAAATTGAACTTTTTGGCCTAAAAGCAAAACGCTATGTGTGGCAGAAAACTAACACTGTATCACCCTGAACACACTATCTCCACTGTGAAACATGGTGGTGGCAGCATCATGTTGTGGGGATGCTTTTCATCAGCAAGGACAGGGAGTTTGGTCAGAGTTGATGGGAAGATGGATAGAGCTAAATACAGGGCAATCTTAGAAGAAAACATGTTGGAGTCTGCAAAAGACTTGAGACTGGGGTGAAGGTTCACCTTCCAGCAGAACAACAACCCTAAACTTACAGCCAGAGCTACAATAGAAGAGTTTAGCTCAAAGTATATTTATGTGTTAGAATGGCCCAATCAAAGTCTGTTCACAGATGCTCTCCATCCAATCTGACAGAGCTTGAGCTATTTTTCAAAGAATAATGGGCAAAAATGTCACTCTCTAGATGTGCAAAGCTGGTAGAGACATCCCCAAAAAGACTTGCAGCTATAATTTCAGGGAAAGGTAGTTTTACACAGTATTAATTCAGGGGGGTTGAATACAAATGTACCCCACACTTTTCACATATTTATTTGTAAAGAATGTTGAAAATCATTTATCATTTTCCTTCCACTTCACAATTATGTGCCACTTTGTGTTGGTCTATCACATAAAATCCCAATAAAATACATTTATGATTTTGGTTGTAACATGACAAAATGTGGAAAATATAAAGGGGTATGAATACTTTTTCAAGGCACTGTATTTTTATTTTGAATTAGTAATAAACCTGATGCACTCAAATAGCGCCTGAAAAATGCCTCCCCTGCAGCCCCAGTGTAAGAGCCTGAGTGCTTTCACACTGGGGCAGTGCGCTTGCAGGACGTTAGAAAAAGTCCTGCAAACAGCATCTTTCGGGCGGTGGAGGGGCGGTGTTGGAGTGGTATATACACCGCTCCTCCACTGCCCCTGCCATTGGAATCAATGCGGCGCTTAGCGGACGCTTTTAACCCTTTATTCGGCCACTAGCAGAGGTTAAAATAGCCCTGCTAGCAGACGAAAAGCGCCAATATTACAGCGGTAAAGTACCACTAAAATTTGTGGCGCTTTGCCGCTAATGCCCCTGCTCCAGTGTGAAAGTAGTCTTAATGTTGAATTGTACTTTTTTTTTATCATGGCAAAGTTTTACAATTCATCTTTTCACAACAGTGCCATGTTTTGTTCACCACTTTCTTCATTGTCTAAGTATCATGAGATTTCAGGACTTTCCTTGTACTTTAAAGTGGACCTTCTGTCTACTCAAAAAGTGAAGATTCAATGGGAATATCTAGTAAGGGTAATTGTGGTTGAGCAGTACAATCTCCCTTTAGCATTGAAAACCTCTGGAAAAAATAAAATACAATTCTTGACTTTGTCTAGGCACTACTGTTTGTGTATCCACAGGACTTCTGCTCCTGATAACTGCTATGTTACGTCCAGATTTCGTATTCCTGAGAACTGTAGTGGGCCCACTGAAAAGAAACGGAAACTGAGGATCTCCAGTGTAATTGCTTCCACATAATCCATGTTAATCTATTTTGGTAGCAGAAAGTATCATGCATTACTCACCTTACCTGCTGCATTGTGCATCTGTTACCCCTGCCTTTGTCTCGTGATCTGTGGCTTCCCCACCTCTCCTGATGCCTCTTGATCTTTCTCCCCACCAGAGCTGTCTATATGCCACCTCATCAGATAGGCAGGTCTAACATGAGGAAGCAAAGTCTTGCTACTCTACCAAGATGATCATTGCCATACCAAGACCTAGTGTGAAATAATGCATGGTAACTCTGCCTTTGAGGATAACTTGGGACAATACTTCTGACTAGTCCCTGGCTAAAATTACTTTTAAAAAAATAGATCTGCTTTTTTTGAAGAATAAAGACTGAAATATTATAGATATACTTTTTATAAAAACAAACAGACACTTGCCTCAACAAAATTCTGCAGAGAACCATGAACAGAACTCCTCTTGGCTTCTGATAGAATTTTGATCAGATGAATACTAAGGATGACTATACAAGTACAGATTTATTTCGTTCAGCCTGAATATTAAAGCCGGAAATAGATTTCCAGGAAAGAAATTAGCTTGATTCCACCATCAACACAGTCAGTGTTGATAGGGGAATCCCTTCCACAAAGCTATTGTTTTCTCCCAGGGGGGTGGGGGAGCCCTCCCTGCCTTGAGAACCCACAGTGATTATTGCACCCACAACTTAAATTTCAAGCTGCGTATTGTGATACATACATAGTGATCACAATATTCAGACGAAGTTGAGATATCGAGCACTTATGACGGTTGAATACACCAGTTATCCTGGATACAGGTTTTGCTTTTTGCTAAAAATCTTGTGCAATGAGAGTTGGTTCTTCCAGTTTCTATGTAGTTAAATTGGTTTAACTTGTGAATGAGTTAGAAGATCACATCAGGTCCTGGCTTGCACAAAGACAAAGAATTGCCTCGCCAAACCTGCTTTGTATAGCAAGATATCTGCCTATATAACCATTGTACGTGGTCACTTTTAGAAGACTGCAAAATAGTGTAGGTAGAAACTGAATGATCTATAATCAGTCTCCAGGAATCTTCTGCATGATGGAGATGATCAGTGTTGCTCTTCCTTTAGCTCTTACATCTGCTAGACATAGTCAGACTTATGCCGCGTACACACGAAGGGACAATCCCGCGGGATTATCCTCATGACTCAAATCCAGCGGACAATCCCCTCGTGTGTGGGCGTCGGCGGACTTTTTGGCGCCAAAGTCCGGCGGACCAAAGTTTTAAGTTTGGTTTTAAAATTATCCGCTGGACTTGGCAGTCCGGCGGACAATCCCGCCGTTAGTAGGCTAGTCCGCGGGACTTTTGAAAATAAACGGACTTGCCGCTCATCGCAAGTCCGTTCATTTAGCACATGACTTCAAGTTACGTAGCTAGCGTAGGCAGTAAATGCCGCCGCGCTAGCTCCGTAAGCTGGCATGGATTTAAAGGGACTCCCCACGCCGAAAAATGGCGTGGGGGTTCCCCCCAAATCCATGTCAGACCCTTATCCGAGCACGCAGCCTGGCAGGCCAGGAAAGGGGTGGGGACGAACGAGCGCCCCCCCTCCTGAGCCGTACCAGGCCGCGTGCCCTCAACATGGGGGGTGCCCTGGGGAAAGGGGGGCCGTGGGCCCCCCCACCCCAAAGCACCTTGTCCCCATGTTGATGAGGACAAGGGCCTCTTCCCGACAACCCTGGCCGTTGGTTGTCGGGGTCTGCGGGCGGGGGCTTATCGGAATCTGGGAGCCTCCTTTAATAAGGGGGCCCCCAGATACCGACCCCCCACCCTATGTGAATGAGTATGGGGTACGATGTACCCCTACCCATTCACCTAAGGTGTAAAATGTAAAGTACAAAAACACACACACTTTTGAAAAAATATTTTATTGCACTGCTCCGGGGGTCTTCTTCCGTCTTGGGGGTCTTCTCGCCGGACTCCTCCGCCATTTACCAAACTCTTTTACCGAGCGGAGAAGTCCGGCTACCTTCTTCGTCGTCGCCGCCGTCGTCTGGGGGTCTCGATCCGCCTTCGGGGGTCTTCCGGGGTCTTCCGGGGGTCTCTTCTGTTCTTGTGGCGGTCGTCGTCTTCCGCGCCGCCGGCGCCTTCTTCTTCTTGTTCTTGTTCTTGTTCTTCTTCCGATGTTGACCCGTCGCTGTCTCTGCCCGGAATGCCAGAGCCGCGCTGTGCTGGGACTTATATAGGGACATGGGGACAGGGTCACATGCTCATGTCACATGGTGACCCCGCCCCCCTGTGATGTCACAGTCCCAGACAGGGTCACATGCTCATGTCACATGGTGACCCCGCCCCTTGTGATGTCACAGTCCCAGCATCTGTGACATCACAGGGGGGCGGGGTCACCATGTGACATGAGCATGTGACCCTGTCCCCATGTCCCTATATAAGTCCCAGCACAGCGCGGCTCTGGCATTCCGGGCAGAGACGGCGACGGGTCAACATCGGAAGAAGAAGAACAAGAAGAAGAACAAGAAGAAGAAGGCGCCGGCGGC
>CM053027.1:472362517-472545323 GCA_028564925.1 Lithobates sylvaticus
ACAGGGAGCTGTGATCAGTAACAGTGTCACTAGGCCGAACGGGGAAATGCTTGTTTACATTAGCATTTCCCTGTTCTACCTCTCCAGTGGGCGCGCGCGCCCGCAAGCCGCCTCTTAAAGGGCAACACACAGGTAGGTACAGGTACATGATTCTGCCTGTACGTGCCTGTACGTGCCCTTCTGCCGACGTATATCGGCATGAGGCGGTCGGGAAGCGGTTAAGGTATGTGCATTTCCATATTCTAATTGAGTTACATTTACTTTTACCATTTAAAACATTTTTTTTAAAGTTAGCAGCTACAAATACTGCAGCTGCTGGCTTTTAATAATCGGACACTTACCTGTTCCATGGTCCAGCGATGTGGGGGATCGAAGCCCCGCTCGTCTCCCCCTCCCCTCCGTTTGGTGGCGCCGGAATTGTAACTGTGGGCGCCCGGCTGTGGCTTCACACACCCACTGCTCATGCGCGAGCGGTGCTGCGCGCCGTGATTGCCTGCGCAATCATCTGGGACCTGTCACTTGTCCCAGATGATTGACAAGAGGGAGGGTGCAGAGCATGATGTGATGTCACAAGCCCAGGTACTGAAGGAGGCAGACTATGAGGGACCCCTAGCAACAGCCATTTAGAGGTGAGTAAAAAAAAAAAAAAATTCCAAATATTTATTTTTTTATTTTTTTGAGGAACCTTTTTTTTTTTTTATGGATGCAACTCCAGTTTAAAAAAATTATCTTTTCATTTGACTGAAATTGCGGAAGCAGATGTTTGCCGAACATGCAACCGCAAGAGTTTTGATGCTGTAATTTTAACCACCTGAGACCCAGGCCAATTCTGACATTTCTCTCCTACATGTAAAATTCCAAATTTTTTTGCTAGAAAATTACATAGAACCCCCAAACATTATATATGTTTTTTTAGCAAAGACCCTAAAGAATACAATGGCGGTCGTTGCAACTTTTTATCTCGCACGGTATTTGCGCAGCAATTTTTTGAACGCGTTTTTTTCAGAAAAAAAACAGTTTCCTGCTTTAAAAAAAAACAAAACAGTAAAGTTAGCCCAATTTTTTTGCATGTGAAAGATGAAGATACGCCGAGTAAATAGATACCCAACATGTCACGCTTCAAAATTGCATGCGCTTGTGGAATGGCGCCAAACTTTGGTATTTAAAAATCCCCATAGTTGACGCTTTAACATTTTTTACTGGTTACATATTTTGAGTTACAGAGGAGGTCTAGGGCTAGAATTATTGCTCTCGCTCTAACGTTCGCGGCGATACCTCACATGTGTGGTTTGAACACCGTTTTCATATGTGGGCGGGACTTATGTATGCGTTCGCTTCTGCGTACGGGCTCGCGGGGACAGGGCGCTTTAAATTTTTTTTTTTTCTTTTTATTGTTCATTTTACTTTATTTTTTTAGTTCAACAACTTTAAAAAAAAAAAAAAAAATATTTGATTACTTTTATTCCTATTACAAGGAATGTAAACATCCCTTGTAATAGGAATATTACATGATCGGACCTATTTACAGTGAGATATGGGGTCAATAAGACCCCACATCTCACCTCTAGGCTGGGAAGCCTAAAATCAAAAAAAAAAAAAAAACGATCACCGCTTCCCAGCGGAGGCGGCGCCGTTTTTTGAATGCAGAGGCCGGGCGTGACGTCATAACATCGCGCCCGGCCTCCGAACGATCATAGAGACTCCGGCGACCATCTGGTCCGCCGGAAATCTCTATGATCATCATCCGGTGCCGGCGGATCCCGAGTCCGACTCACCGATGGAAGTGGTGAGTCGGTAGAAGCACCGGAGGGCGGCGGGAGGGGGGGGCGTCCCCTCCCGCCGCCCGTAAGAACGATTAAGCGGCGGAACAGCCGCTATGATCGTTCCTATGGTGCAGGGAATCGCCGGCTGAAACCGGCAATATCTGAATGATGTCTGTAGCTACAGGCATCATTCAGATATACCCCTGAGACCAAAAAGACGTCATATGACGTATACTGGGTCTCAGGTGGTTAAAGAGTTTGACGTCTTTTGGAACTTTGAAAACCGGCACGAGGCACTTCCCATTTGTTTAGCAAAAAATGTAAAACCAGCGGTGATCAAATACCACCAAAAGAAAGCTCTATTTGTGGGAAGAAAATGATAAAAATGTAGTTTGGGTTCAGAGCTGAGGCTGTCAATCACAGGATGTGTGCTGGAGATTCCTCCCAGTCACCTTTTTTCTCTTGGTGTCAGGAAAACTTGTCAGAAGTGACTGATAGCAGAGGAACAAAGCAGCAGACAGAAATGACACTTAGTGCTCCTAATTAAAACAAGTACACACTATAGAACGATAGGGATATGCTTTGTTCATGTTTCATGTCTCAGGTTTACAACCACTTTAACCACCTCCCACCCATACTTTAACCACCACCCTCCCACCCACGCTATAGCTGTGTCCTTTGGACACAGCTGTTCACAGATCGGGGTAAAGAGCCAATCATAGCGGCTCTTTACCATGTGACCAGCTGTGTCCAATCACAGCTGATCACAGTTTAAAACGGATTTGCCGGTTATCTGCAGTCTTCTTTATTATAAATAATATTTATGAGACTATTCCTTTTTTTAATAATTAATATTTCATGAGACTATTGCTTTTTTTTAAAAAAAAACATATTATTGTTTTAATAATAAATAAAAACATTCAAACATATATATAAAAAAAAAATAATAAGTTTATATCACTTAAAAATATGGTTCTAGATAAGTGTTGTAGTGGTTTAGTGGTTTAGTGGTTAGCACAGTGGTGTAATGGTTAGCACTTTCACCTTGCAGCAAAGGGGTTGCTGGTTCAAATCCCAACCCCCACATTATCTGCATGGAGTTTGCATGTTCTCCCTGTTCCTGCATGGGTTTCCTTCCACACTCAAAAGACATGCTGGTAGAGCAATTGGCTCCTGTCTAAATTGGCCCTAGTATGTGTATGAATGTGAGTTAGGGATCTTAGATTGTAAGCTCCTTGAGTGCAGGGACTGATGAATATATATGTAAAGCGCTGTGTAAATTGACAGTGCTATATATGTACCTGAAATAAATCAATAAGTTAATGTATGTATTAACTCAAACTTATGGTCTATAAACTGGAAAAATTTAGCAGGATTAACTTGAACCTATGGTCTAGAAACTGGAAAAATTTAGTTGGCGTTACAGTCTACAAACTGGGAAAATGTAGTTGGCTTTACTTAAAACTATAGTTCCAGACAAGTTAAGGTATGTATTCCTAACGTAAAGCACTATGGTCTATAAACTGGAAAAAATTGAGTCGGTTTTACTTAAAACAACAAAGTTGAAAACATGAAAAGTCTAATGAGTCAGACAAGAATAAGTTCAGTTGACAGTACTTAAAAAGCTGATGACAAATAGTTGCCTCATTTTATTTGAGTAGACACAGCACAATATTTTTTACAGTGTGGGAGAAGAAAAGAAAAATGTGCACACTTAAGTAATAAAGATCAGCACTGTGCCCACCTTTCCCTGACCTCTGTAGCAATCAGCTAAATATAACCTAGTATCTGCATTATGTAGAGATGGCCGGTCCGACTGCCTGACCTGCCCACAGCTGGCACAATGCTTGCTTGCTCTTGTACTTGTATGAAACTAAATGTAACACAACTCCTGCCAGCAGGTTCATCTGCCACCATCTGTATTCCCCACTGCAGGCTCCCATGGTCACGCAAACTGTGCTATTTACAGAAAATCTGCATCTCAAAATTGCTGGCAAGTTTTGTGTTAAAACTGGACACATGCTCTCCAAAGATGGCTTCTGGAGCCGATGGCACATTAGCAACAGTAAGCAATGGTCATGTGACCAGGAGAAAAAGAAGGAAGTGATTTAACAATCACAGGATTGTGGCATCACACCTCAGCACTTGTAGCACTATCGCTCCTTGGGTGGCACCTGAACTACCTGCCTACATTTACAGTAGATCCCATTAGAATTGGAGATGTGCTAAGCTGAACATGGAGGGGGGGGGGGGTGATTTACTAAAACTGGAGCGTGCAAAATCTGGTGCAGCTCTGCATAGAAAGACAATGGTAATATCCGCGCTTAGGAAGTGGAACGGCTGCCCCCCTCAGAAAACTTCACCTAGGTGAGGCCGGAAAATATATAAAACACTATAAAGGGGTAGTGGCGCTGTTCTAAAATGAGAATAAAGGGGTGTACTGAAAAAAGGGGTAGAGCGTATCTAAAGTATAACAATATTGAAAAGTCAAACCAAAAAATGAGGTGCATATGCAGAAAGAAGGTAAGCCAGTGATGTCTACTAGTACAATTAAATCACACAATGTTGAAGGTACCTTAAGTATGATGTATCAAATGGCACAAAATAGTGGTTTGTAAAAAATATTAGAATATCATTTCCTCTGAGGCTCAGACGACGTCCTATGACGAAACGCGTATGGCGGGCCTAAGCTTGGTAAACAATACGTCACGTCCGGCGCAGCCGTCTTCCGGTTTGAGCTATCTGCGGCCGTGGAACGCACGCCGCTTGTCCGGAACAGCGGCGCTTTTACACGCCGGTTTTTGTCCTTTTGGGCTTACTAACCCCAATATTTTCTTTACACCACTTGGTGGTGTGTTGTCATATATTTATTATTAATAAACGCCTTTTTTTACGAAACGGATTTACACTATTAGTCTATCCTTCCCCATTTTTAATATCGCTGAGAAAACCCTGATGACATAAACCTGGGATCCAGATGACTACAACCCCCTGGAGAAAGAGGACACCCCCAGCCTGGATGAGCAAGAACTGCCTGGACCACTATTTATATGCCCATTACCCCTGCAGGGGTTGGGCACTCCGGTGAGTGCAATCACATAGGGGGTATTGTCAGAAGGAGGGGAACACTGGACCACTACAGTTTTATTCATCTCATACCAAGAACAGTTATTTATCAATTTGGGTCTGATATCAGACTGAACTCTTTACAGACTGCATATATATTTATATCCACCTATACTTATTTATGACTGTATAAGGACGCACACACCATATACAGGGTATATCCCTTGGAGCGACTTCATTTCTCTCACCCAGGCTCAGCGGGTGACATCACTGTTTGCTTTATATTTTGGACATCTTTTTACTTATTACATATATTTTTTATTCATTTTTATATTTCTGATACAGCTTTACAATATCCACTATGCTTATATGTATTATTCACGTTTATGATCTATATTTGCTGTATTGAATTACTCAGCTTATATGTCTACCTCATTTATCTATTGATGCACCTGCACTTTTGTTCACCTTTTCCTTCACTCTCTAATATTTTTTACAAACCACTATTTTGTGCCATTTGATACATCATACTTAAGGTACCTTCAACATTGTGTGATTTAATTGTACTAGTAGACATCACTGGCTTACCTTCTTTCTGCATATGCACTTCATTTTTTGGTTTGACTTTTCAATATTGTCATATTTTAGATACGCTCTACCCCTTTTTCAGTACACCCCTTTATTCTCTTTTTAGAACAGCGCCACTACCCCTTTATAGTGTTTTATATACAGCTCTGCATAGAAGCCAATCAACTTCCAGGTTTTATTGCCAAAGCATATTTGAACAAGCTGAAGTTAGAAGCTGATTGGCTAGCAGCAGCACCAGATTCTAAGTGCTCCATTTTTAGTAAATCTCCCCTATGGGGGTATTGCTATTATTCCCTAAGAGTTAGTCTCTGTGTGCCATCTTTGAATCTGTGACTGATTCCAATGGGAACTTTGAACCCCTGAACGAACACAGTCTGTACCAGCCCTGGGAAGACCAGCAGTGAGATTGTAATTTCTACCAAAGACATATACGGGGGGGGGGAAATCATGAATGGTCCTTTAGAATTCCGTTGGCTGCCACATTGAAATTGACGATAATTAAGAACGATTCATGTACCTATCAGAGACAGACACATGAATCTGTTGGTGCCAGATGAAGCTTCATGGGGAACTACAACAAAAAACTAGTAGGGATATTCTAGGAAGGCACTCAAAGGGTAAAAAATTCAACACGTAGATATATAAAAAAATCTAGATTTATTAACCGCTTCCCGACCGCCTCCTGCACATATACGTCGGCAGAATGGCACGGCTGGGCAAAACCACATACCTGTACGTGGTCTTTTAAGAGCCCAGACGTGGGTCGTGCGCGCCGCCGGCGGCGCGCTAGCGACCCGGTCGGGAGCTCCGTGACCAAGGGCGCGGGACCAGCGGACCCGATCGCCGCTGGTGTCCCGCGATCGGGTCACAGAGCTGTAAACAAACCTCTCCCCGCGCTTCCTACACTGCCTGTGATTGATCGGCTGTTCCCTGTCATCGTGCTCTCCTCTGAAACCACCGCCTGTCAAAGTGAATTCCACATCCTTGCCGCTCTTACAGTAAAGAACCCTCTATGCAGTCTAAGGTTTAACCTCTTTTGTTCTAATCTTAATGAGTGGCCACGTGTCTTATTAAATTCCCTACCACAGAAAAGTTTTATGCCTATTGTGGGGTCATCAGTATGGTATTTGTAAATTTAAATCCTATTCCCTCTCAAGCGTCTCTTCTCCAGAGAGAATAAGTTCAGTGCCCGTAACCTTTCTTCATAACTAATATCCTCCAGTCCCTTTATCAATCGCTCCATTTCCAGGACATCCTTCCTGAGGACTGGTGCCCAGAACTGGACAGCATATTCCAGGTGAGGCCGGACCAGATGTCAATATTCTGTTTGCTTTGTTAGCAGTGGCTTGGCATTGCATGCCATTGCTGAGCCTATCATCTACTAGGACCCCCAGGCAGTGTTGCCAACCTACCAGATTGAAATTGACTGACACAACACCCAAAACTTACTGGCAAAGCCAAGTTTTTACTGGCATTTCCAAAAGTTACAAAATGACAGTTTTAAGTGCAAATTATGTAGGCTCCAAACAAGTCCTGCCCCAACTTGGCCACTTCCATATACAACAGTTCATTGTCATCCACCCTGGATACCTTGGCCCCCCTCACTACACACAGAATCAGGCCCCGGCCGCTACAACCCTGGCAGACAGACAACACCAGAAGCCTCAAAAAGCAGAGCCGTGCTCTTGAGCGTCTGTGGCGTAAGACTAAGTCACAGCAAGATTTCAGCCAATATAAATCTGCCCTCCAAAAATACCATTCCTGCCTGCGCGCTGCCAAACAGACCTACTTTACCACTCTCATTAACACCCTCTCACGCAGTCCCCGTCAACTCTTTTCTACATTTACTTCTCTACTTCGTCCTCCATTACCTCCACCCACTAACTTACTCACTGCCCAGGAGATTGCTAATCACTTCAAAAACAAGATTGAGACAATTCGTCTCGCGTTCTCTACTCTACACATATCTCCCTCACTTTACACTTCTTGTCCTCCTGCACAATCAATACTTTCCTCTTTTAATCCAGCTACTATAGAGGAAGTCACTAAAAATTTTTCTAATGCCCACCTAACCTCCTGCCCCCTGGACCCTGTTCCTTCTCAAATACTACGGTCACCATCTGACTCTATCCTACAGTCTTTAACTCATATCTTCAACCTTTCCCTCTCTACTGGCATCTTCCCCAACCCTCTAAAACATGCACTAGTCACTCCCATACCAAAAAAGGCCTCACTAGACCCAACCAATCTTAACAATCTAAGACCCATCTCTCTACTCCCTTTTGCCTCCAAACTCCTTGAACGTTTAGTCTACAGCCGACTGAGCGACCACCTCATTGAGAATAACCTTCTGGATCCCCTTCAGTCTGGATTTCGCCCACAGCACTCCACAGAAACTGCCCTCCTAAAACTCACAAATGACTTACTAACAGCCAAAACCAATGGTCATTATTCCGTACTCTTACTCTTAGACCTTTCTGCTGCCTTTGATACAGTTGACCACCCCCTCCTCCTCAAAAAACTCAATTTGCTTGGTCTCCATGGCTGTGCTCTCCGTTGGTTCGTATCTTACCTATCTCATCGCACCTTCAGTGTCACTTACAACTCCACTTCCTCCTCTCCAACTCCTCTTACTGTTGGGGTCCCCCAAGGTTCTGTCCTTGGACCTCTACTATTCTCAATCTACACATCCTCCCTGGGTCAGCTGATAGCCTCACATGGCCTCCACTACCATTTATATGCTGATGACACCCAGATCTATCTCTCTGCCCCTCAACTCACCCCATCAATCTCCTCACGCATCACTGATTTACTAGCAGACATATCAGTCTGGATGTCAAACCACTTTCTCAAACTTAATCTGTCTAAAACTGAGCTCTTAATATTTCCTCCCCCACGTGCCCCTTCCCCTGACTTCTCAGTCAAGATCAATGGCACATCTATCAGTCCGTCCCCACATGCCAGGGTGCTAGGGGTAATCCTAGACTCTGAACTGTCCTTTCGGACCCACATACAATCCCTGTCCAAATCATGCCGCCTTAGCCTCCGCAACATTTCCAGAATACGCCCCTTTTTAACGAATGACACCACCAAGCTTCTAACTCACTCCCTGGTTATCTCTCGCCTCGACTACTGCAATTCCCTCCTCATTGGACTACCTTTACATAGACTATCCCCCCTTCAGTCCATAATGAATGCTGCTGCAAGACTTATCCACCTTACCAACCATTCAGCGTCCTCCACCCCTCTCTGCCAATCCCTCCACTGGCTTCCACTCACCCAACGAATAAAATTCAAAGTACTAACAATAGTTTACAAAGCCATCCATAACTCTGCCCCCAGCTACATCACTAACCTAGTACCAAAATACCAACCAAGCCGCTCTCTTCGGTCCTCCCAAGACCTCCTGCTCTCTAGCTCCCTTGTCACCTCCTCCCATGCTCGCCTCCAGGATTTCTCCAGAGTTTCTCCCATCCTTTGGAACTCTCTACCCCAATCTGTCCGACTGTCCCCTAATCTATCCATCTTTAGACGATCCCTGAAAACCTTTCTCTTTAAAGAAGCCTATCCTGCTTCTAACTAACACTGTTTTACTTTTTCCATCAACTCATCCCCCACAGCTATTACCTCTTGTATCAATTGACCCTTTCTTTTTAGATTGTGAGCTCTAGCGAGCAGGGCCCTCTGATTCCTCTTGTACCAAATTGTTATGTAATTGTAATGTCTGCCTTTATTTTGTTAAGCGCTGCGCAAACTGTTGGCGCTATATAAATCCTGTATAATAATAATAATAATATAATACCTGTCAAGCCAGGCACACACTTTTCCCTCTCTCAGAGACAAGAAAGCAGTCTTGCACTTGTTTTTTTATGTTTTATTCAGCCAAGCCTAAAGCGGATGCCCTTTACAGGCAGGGACCGTGGGCCCCTATGGTGTAGCAAAATAGAAAGTTCCAGTGCTAGCTGTCCCTGTGGCTACTGCTCCCAGTACCACCTCTTCAGGCACTGCCGGCCCTCCTGGCTGCAGCTGCCCCTTTCCACTACACGTGCCACCACCATCCTCCAGCTTGGCTCTGCACCCATCCCAGACTGCTGCATCTCAGTCCTCTCAGCCATGCCTCCCAGTCCTCCCGACAGTGAGAACACTCACTAGCCCTCTTGGCTGCTTCTGTGAAACTCCAGGAGACTTGCCCAGCAGTGTTCTCCCACTGTCCTCTCTTTCTCCTCCTGTGCCTCCTGGCCAGGACACCTCTGTGGGTTGTAAGAGGGTCCTGTCCGCACCCGAGCCCAGGCCCAAGGTCACCCCCCCCCCAGACTGGGGAGTTCCCTCAAAGGCCCTGACCGCCTAACACTCCATCTCCATCTTCCATCCGATCAACTCCTCCCAAGCTGGGATGACCCTGGGTATTTAAAAAAAGCCTACCCCCTGCCAGTCCATATTGGGGCTTGGTCAGGGCTCCTCAGAATACCCCAGGTGGCTCCACATCCCCTCTCCACCTCTTTTTCCAGAAAGCGCCAAAGATTCTGGAAAGAAGTGGGAGGTCCTAGCGACACCACTTGTGAGTCACCCAGCTCTATTTTAGGTCACTCCCAGCCCAGCCTTACCTACTCTCAAAAAACCCTGTACTACTCTTCTAGCATACTAGAGGGTGCTACACGAGCATGTCCATGGACTATAGATTCCTCAACTTCTCTTGTGAAGAAGCTCAGAATGGTCACACCTGATGAGGCAGAGGTAGCTGGGCAAATGATCTGCAGCCATATTTGAGGCCCTCCACTGTCAGAACTGTTGTGTGCACAGCCAGGCCAGGCCAGAGCCTAATAGCACACAGCTACCCCAAAAGACCCAGGTACTGTGGGGAGCACCTCCCCAATAGTTGCTGGAGTACTGCAGTCGCTTTGTTCTTGTGTTTTGGATCTCATCAGCTGTTCACCTTTGTTGTGAATTTTTCTGTAAAGTGTATATATTCCCCTAGAATAGTATGCTAGGATGTCTGTGTGGAGAGCTGCTATGTGGTCTTGCAGCTCTCCACACAGACATCTGTCAGCATGGCTTTCTGACCCTCTCAGCTTCCTCAGTGAGGCAACTGACAGGCCTAAAGAAGCATGCTGACAGTGGGGGCATTGAGGGCTGGATAAAGACAGCCAAAGGGTCACATGTAGCCCTGGGTCAAAATTTTCCTGGTCTGGTTTGGAAGGGGGTCCCCTTTAAGAGACACTATTACTTTGCCCTGCTTGAGGAAAATTACAATGTCACTTTATGTTTTATAAAGCACTGTGTAACATTTTTTAAATGAAATACATGTTTTCACCTTTTTCCCATCCTTCCTTACTACATGCATATACGCCAGTGATGACTGCATAACATTTCTCAGGATGGGTTTCCCGATGGTGATATTAGCGGACCATATCTGTGTATTGTGTGCTAAAACAGCCACTTGTAGTTTCCATTCGAATCAAAAGGTGACAATGCCAAAGTACATTTGGTAGACAAGGACAGAGTGCTTTCACCCTGCAACAGGAAGTGCCTGAACAAGAACCTTCATGGATGAACCACCAGGTATTTTTTGATGAAACCTGCAGATTTAAAAACCTTTAAAATTACTTAAAGTGGGAGTCCAGCAAATTATTTTTTTTAAAAGTCAGCAGCTACAAATACTGCAGCTGCTGACCTATAAAATAAGGACACTCACCTGTCCCAGCGCCCAGCGATGTCGGCACCTGAGGCAGAACCGCCCCTCGGTCCTCCGATGCTGCTGCGGCCATCTTCGCTAAGGGAATCGGGAAATGAAGCCTTGCGGCTTCACTTCCTGGTTCCCTACTGCGCATGCGCGAGTTGCTCAGCGTAATCCGAATGGTCCCTGCTGTCTCTGGGACCCATGTGTGTCCCAGCAGACAGCGCGGGGGGACGGGAAGAGGCGTATACTCCCGTGGGAGTCTGTGCCCGGTATCTGCACCCCCCTCCCCCCTGAAAGGTGCCAAATGTGACACCAGAGGGGGGGAGGGTTCCGAAAAGCGGAGGTTCAATTTGTGTGTGAACCTCCGCCTTAAGCAAAGATGTTAATAAAGTAAAAATGATAAAAGATTTTAGTGCCTGGGTTTACACATACTTTAACATTGCCCCCCACCCTATTAGGAATAATAAACAAGTTGCAGGGCAACTGAGCAAGTGCAGAGGAATAGGTGTGAAGTTACATTTGCTATATTATGTCTGAATACATTGTTGCATATTTATTGTGTAATATAGCTTGTCACTTATATTACACTAACAATGGACTCATTAATCTTGGACACACACAAGTCAGTGTGCCAGTGGACAGATGGTGAATGGGGAAGAGATAAAACATGCATGTTAAGTGATATACAAAACCTAGGAATGCTGTGGAACCCCAGACAATAATACAACTTTCAGGTGAAGTTTCCTTTTTGCTGAACGTGTTTCCATACATTATGGTGTCTGCTTGTTACATTAAAACAGAAAATTGAATAAAATTGAATACTTACCTTTCTGTAATAGCCTTATAATAGCCTTCGTGTAAGCAGCCTTATATAGTGTGGGGCGTGGACTTAGCCCCCTGAACCATTATTGGCTAAAGGCACCCTGCCTTTGGCTAATCATGGCTTTCACAGCAGAGCGCGCTGTGATTGGCCAAAGCATGCAGGTCAGGTGCATGCTTTGGCCAATCATCAGACGTCAATGCACTGATCTCGCAGTGCTTTATGGGGCGTTCCACGGTGGTCGAATTTTCCGCGAGCACCCCAAAATGTTTGTTTTTTCGGTGAACGACCGAATACTCAATGTTCGAGTCGAACTTACGTTTGACTCGAACATCAGGCTCATGCCTACTGGAGAGTGTAAAATCCGGTGCAGCTGTGCATGGTAGCCAATCAGCTTCTAATTTCAGCTTGTTCAATTAAAGGATAAGTTCACCTTTGTGAACATGTAGAAGTTCCCTGTATTAGCTGTCACATAATTCATTCACTGTGTGTTTGAATGAACTGCAAGCCCCGACATCCTTAGAGGCTGGCAGCTTGTAGGTCGGTGAGTCTTCCTGTCAGGGAGTATCGACTTACCCATACAGGATGTACGGACAAGCAGATACACTGACGGTGTGCAGAACACCTGCATACCATTAGCGATCTGCTGCTCGCTGGTGCAAGGCTTTGCAGGCTCCTACTACAATAAATAATAAATGCAAATTTTTTTTACATTTTTTTTTTTTTATTTACATTTTTTCAAAAGTGAACTTATCCTTTAAGCATTGACAAAAAAAAAAAAAAAACCCTGAAGCTGATTGGTTTCTTTGCAGCTGTACCAGATTTTGTACTCTCCAGTTTTAGTAAATCTACCCCAATGTGTTGAGGTGTGCTTTGCTTAAAACAATGCTACAGATGGGCTCTAACTTGCACAGTGGTGCATGGGGAGTTCATTCACAGTCAACCTTTCTACATCACACGTTTTTGCACAAAATACCTCACATTAACCTGCATGAGACTGTTTTAATAGAACCAAAATGACAAGTATTTATAATACAGTAGAAGAGGAGACCCCCCCCCCCTCTTGCTCATATTACTCTAACAATACACCTGAAAAGCTCTGTTCCTGGTTGGTTGGATAACACTTAAGAGGAACTCCTCATGATGCAGATATTGCAGAAGGCTACACTTGCATACAAGGACTAGAGTTGTATCTCTCTACACTGTGTGCAGCAATAAAAATACATAGCCCATTGCCTAGGATGGCAGGGCACTCCTCTGCTCACCCCTCCCTTCCCCAAGCTAACACACTGGCTGGAGAGTGCACTGCCCACAGTTAACTATTGCCTGTGAAGACTGGAAGCTCAGGGAAGCATCACTGAAAGAGCAGGAGCCAGCAGCATTGCAAGTTGTAAACTGTAGGTTTACAAAACAGTTTACTAGGGTGTGTTTTTGTGTGTTCAATGTATTAAACTTAAATTTCCCTGAGGGTTTAATACTAATTGAAATGCTTGTTTACGGGGGGTGCAGGGATAAAGTGTATTACTTACCCTATGGCTCAGTCTGGCTGGTTCCAGTGTTGTTCTGCCAGAAGCTCTGAGCTAGGCAAGTGTAGACTTTGTTTGATTCCTGTAGTTCAGCTTTAATTTACTACTGCCCGTACCTGCATTTTACTCCATGGGTTTTAAAAGGCTTGAAAGAGTACATCACGTACAAATTCAACAATATCATGCAAATTATGCCCATTCTCTCTGATTGCTCATTAAGTCCAAGTCAACAGCATTTATCAGTAGGAAATGTAGTCAGATGGGAATGTAAAGCAGGGATTTGCATATTGACCCATCATCTTGTAGCTGCATGCTGCATCAAAATGTCTTCTGACATTTAGGTAGAACAAATAAATCTAAAGTTCAAATTGTTCTTTGAATGATGTTAAAAAGGTACAAATAAAAATACTTTGTTTTCTAAGCACAAAATTGTACATGGCAAATCCCACTAATTGGAATCCCCTCCCATCGTCTCCTAATTGTATATGTATTATGAAGGGAGTTTATACTGCAATGGAACTGCTTCCATATTACAAAAGTAGCTCTATAATGTATTGTTCTGTCCACCAGATGTTTATGCTGGTTATTTGTACCTGTGTTGTTAAATTTATATGTAAAGTGTGTAATTTACATAAGACAATCATAATCAAACTACTGGGAACAGTCAGTGACAGCTTGGTCAGTGTGCTAGGAGTGTTCTTATAGTGCTGAACAGTGGTGTGCCATGGACGCATGTGTGTGGCACGTCGCTGCTGCAAAAACAAAAAACAAACTGTTAGAAGGTTAGAATGGAGTTAAATTATATCTTTATAACTCAATTGTATTGTTACTGTATAATTTGTTTTGTTACTATATAACAGTAATAATATATTTCAGTGATTTTAAACCTTTTACATTGGTTTGCACAAAGCAGCTCTGATCCTCCTCTTTTAGGGTCCCCCACGGCCACTCCTATCTCCCCTCACCTCTGCCGGTTGCAAGGGGGGTACTTGTGCAAGCCTGCTTCCTCATCATAGGATTTGATTGACAGCAGCAGGAGCCATAGGTCTTGCTGCTATCAATCTGCCCTGTGAGTAAAGAGAGAGTGGAGATAGCCGCTGCTCTCATCCACAGCGCTGGATTGAAACTGGGCTCAGGTAAGTATAAGGGGGCTAGCATGGACATCCTGCGCACTGAAGTTTTTTTTTTTTTTTTACTTTAATGCACAGAATGCAGTAATGTAAAAAATCTTAAGCCTTTAGAGCCACTTTAACCACTTCAACACCGGGCGATTTTACCCCCTTCCTTACCAGAGCACTTTTTGCGATTCGGCACTGCGTCGCTTTAACTAACAATTGCGCAGTCGTGCGACGTTGCGACTTTTGGTGGTATCTGATCCCCTCTGCGGTTTTTATTTTTTGCGCTATAAACAAAAGAAGAGCAACAATTTTGAAAAAAAAAAACACAATATTTTTTTACTTTTTGCTATAATAAATATCCCATTTTAAAAAAAAAAAAAAAATTTTTTTTTAGGGCTCTTTCACACGGACGGACCGTATGTCCGTTTTGCATCCTTCCGTTTTCGGATGCAAAACGGACATACATGTATCCCTATGGGATAGCGGGTGTCAGCGGATGAGCATCCGCTGACACCCGCTCTCGTCCGTGTCCACATGCTCCGTTTCTGCAGACGGAGGAAAACCCCATTTTTTCATCCGTCTGCAGAGCGGATCGGGTGACGAAGGGACTCTACGGTCCGTCGTCACCCGATCTCCCATAGGGGAGAGCGGCGCTCTGACAGGTCTGTCCCTGCACGGAGTGCAGAGACGGACCTGTCATCTTCCTGCTCAGCGGAGATCGATACGGCGATCCCCGCTGAGCAAGCGGCTATCCACGGGGCGGATCTGCACTGATCCGCCCCGTGTGAAAGAGCCCTTACTCAGTTTAGGCCGATACGTATTCTTCTACATATTTTTGCTAAAAAAAATCGCAATAAGCTTATATAGATCGGTTTGTGCAAAAGTTATAGCGTCTACAAAATAGGGGATAGATTTATTGCATTTTTTTTTTTTTTTTTTAATAGTAATGGCGGCGATCTGCATTTTTTTCCTCGTGACTGCAACATTGCGGCGAACACTTCGGACACTTTTGACACATTTTTGGGACCATTCACATTTACACAGCGATCGTTGCTATAAAATTGCAGTGATTACTGTGTAAATGTGACTGGCAGGGAAGGGGTTAAAACTAGGGGGTGCTGGAGGGGTTAATATGTTCCCTATAGGAGTGATTCTAACTGTGGGGGGAGGGGACTCACAAGGGGAGGAGATCGATCGGTGTTCCTCCGTACTGGGATCACATGATCAGTCTCCTCTCCACTGACAGGACGTGGAGCTGTGTGTTTACACACACAGCTCCACGGTCCCGCACGGTCCCGCTGTTTTCACGGGCAATCGCGGGTGCCCGGCGGACATCGCGGCCGCCGGGCACGCGCACCGGGTCCCGAGCGACGCCGCGGGCGTGCGCGCCCCCTAGACGGCCGGGAATGGTGGGACGTCATATGACGCCCACCCAGGATGGGAGATCCACCTTGTGGGCGTCATATGACTATGTGCGGTATTGAAGTGGTTAAAAATGAAGTGAGGCAAAAAGTAAAATTTTGTTGTCTCTATGTTCTCTGAAAAAAGCTGACAGTTCTCTTAAGATACATAAATTGCACAGATGTTGCTGACAGGCAGTAGTCAAGGTACATTGCTGGTGATTGTAAGCTGTTTTGACAACCAGTCTGTCACTTGTGAAGCAGAAGCACTTTGCTGTACAGCGGAATGAGACAATGAAGAATGTGATTTTTTTTTTTTTTTTTAAGTTCAAAAAGTAGTGAAACCATTTGATTAGCATTAGAGACAGGGAATTAGTATTTTTAACTAGTGGGTCAGCAGTGACAGCACCCATATTTTTTTCATGACAGTTTTTTTTAAAGAAATCTATGGTCACAGCATACATTTTCATATTATAACATCAGCATTGTAATAGCAATACAAACAATAGTTATATTTGTCAATCCAGTATAAGTTTACTTGAAAAATCTCCTTTCATGTTGTGAGTTCTGCCTGTCTACTGGCTTTCCATAACTTCATGTATCCATTGCATGTTTGGAGCTTCTCCTCTTCTGGACTACATATCCCATGGTACCTTGCTGCCTGCAGGCAGATTCCTGTACCGACTCCTCCTCCTGAAACTCCTCCTCTCAGCATCTCTATAGTTCAGAGGGCAGGCTCTGTGAAATGTATGGACCCGCAGTGCCTACTCACAGGGCATAGTGAATATGTGTCACAGAATTCTAGGAAGTAAATGTGTGTGATCGTCACAAAGTGAGTTTACAAACATCAAGAATGTTCGGATTAATAGGAGTAGGCTAGAAATAATTGTAATGCAAGTTGAACACGAATATGATTTTACATTTTGACCATAGATAGCATTAATGAGAAGTCAACAGTGAAAAATCAGTGACTCAAGTATTTATGTAGAGCAGCCATTCTCAACCAGGGTTCCTCCAGAGGTTGCTAGGGGCTCCTTGAGCTGTGGCTGATGAACCACCTTTTTGATGATGCCTACAGAGTTCAAGGTTCAGCACCACTTGGCAAAGCCAGCAGCATGACACCAAATATCTTTTTAGCTGTCTTTAAGGGTGGCATTCCGAACACCACTTTAAGGGGGACATTCTTCCAATATCAACTCCACCAATATCAGGAGCATTGTTTCTATTGACCCCTGATGATTTGGTTTTAGTAAGGGTTCCTCGACACATAAAAATAATTTTTTGGGGTTCCTCTAGGTTTAAAAGGTTGAGAAAGCCTGATGTAGAATGAAAAAATATATTATATATTGATATTGTCTATGGTGTTTTAAGTGGAACTTAAAAGTAAAAGTTCTACTTCTCCTCCTCACCTCATCCCCCACTATCATTTTTTTTACATTTCTTCTTTGTCTAGGAGCGGGTACCCTTTTCTGAAAGCACAGCGCCATCTCGCACATTCACAGTAGAGAGCTAGCTCTAACTTCCTGCAGTTTCACAGTCGGCTCCCCACTGCGCATGTGCAAGATTGCGCTGTGCATTCAGACTGGTCCCTCAAACTCCTGGGACCTGTGAAATTCCCTGGGAGATTGCAGGTGGGAAGAGGGGTGGGCCGAAGTCAAGATGGTGATGCTGGGGATCCGAAGACCGTCAAAGAACTGTCCCGGGTGAAAACAGCACTCGACTCCTAGGCTGGGGAGTGTTTGTTTCTTAAAGTTACCAGCTACAGTATTCATAGTTGGTAATTTTTTTTTAAGACCGTAGTTCCTCTTTAATGGTGGCCATACACACTTTGATAAATTAACAATTTATTTTCCAATCAGAATAATCGATCTATAGTCGACAACTGATAACCGATAATCTGCTTGATTGAAATACAATTTTATGAAGAAAGTATCTCATTGCTGCTAATTGATGCAAAATAATCATTAATTTTATGCTCTGGCTAATGGTTTTAATTAAAACTGATTGAAACTGATATACTGTAAGCAATTATGAAGTATACCACCAATAAAAATCTTGCAAAAATAAACACAAAAATAAATAGCTATAACTGCAGCTGCCCTTTTAAAAGTGCAATACAAATCACACCCTTTACAAATCTCTAAACTATAAAGATAGCACTACACACTGTAATTCAATATGTAAATAATCTTTATAAATAGCAATGCTTATAAGAGAAAAGAACAGGCATATCATAAATAAACCATGCTTAAAGTCTATTGTACGTTGAGTCTTTTGTAATTTGGTTAAAGGTTCCTTAATTTCCCCTGAAAACACAAAAATCCAATATGGTAATCTCCTTTGCACCACCATACAGTGATCATCCTGTGCTTGCAGATCCTCACTCACCAGATATCCATGACCTCTTAGTAAGAATGTCAATAAGTCCTCAAGGAACTCCAAGGATAAAGACTGCCATTATCTCCTCCTCCTCCTCACCAGTGTTTATTTTGATTAAGATAAAATAGTTCAATCTTAAGTAATCTCACTCTCATTTGGTAGTACCTAATCCAATCAGCACAAGACAGTCAGCCTTTATGTATAAACAGGCGCCACCACTCTGCTCTCACCGTAGCTGGCGTGCGTTCCAATCACCCGATATGATTGGCCAGAACTAACATCACTGGAAACGACGGCCGATGACTCCTCCTCTATGCGGTCCTCCCACTCTGGCATCCTCAGAAAGCTCTCACATGATATGCATGTTCTTTTCACTTATAAGCACTAATATCTATAAACATTATTTGCATATTGATATTTTTCCACTGATTGAAGCAGATTCTAAATCGTTCAGAAGATCGTTTTTTGTAGATTTAATTGGTTTAACCAGTTCCTGCCTGGCCTCTTGGAATGCTCCTTGCGCGCACCCCCAGAGTGCGCCTCACAGGCTGCACGATCTGTCACCCACTGTGTAAGGTGGATCCTCAAGGAAGTCTAAGGAAAAAGATTGTCATTATCTCCTGCTCCTCAGAGGTGGACATCAGACACACACCAGAACAAAATCTCAAAGTGTAGTGTATATTTTGATTAAGATAAAGTAGTACAGTACAATGATAAGTAATCCCACTCACATTTGGTAGTGCCTAATTCAAGCACAAGACAGTCAGCCTTTATGTGTAAACAGGGGCGCCGCAGCTCCAATCTCACTAGAGCTGGCGTGCATTCCAATCACCCGTTATGGCGGGCCAAAACCAACATGCATATTGATATTTTTTCACAGATTGAAACAGAGTCTAAATTTTTCAGAAGGAAAGTTATGGCTATTGCATATTCGATTGGTTTAACCGGTTCCCGCCTGGCCTCCCAAAACACACCTTCCACGCACCCCTGGAACACACCTCATGGGCTGGATGACTGATCAGTGTACCGGCCACTGCCGGTACCTTCTGATCGCTGTGACTAATCACAGCAGATCAAAGGGCAACTGTACACAATGAAAAGCTTTGATTCATGCGATTCATTGTGTACTATTGTGTTGATCTCTGCGATTGGTCACAGTGATCACATGGTACAGACAGGGCCAATCACAGCCCATCTGTACCATGTGATTAGCTGTGGCCAATCACAGATAACCACACTAGTAAACACTGAATTAATCAATTTCATTCAGTAAAAATGGTTGCTTATAACAGTGAAATTCACTGCTACAAACAATCATAATGTGTTTAAAATCCTGATCACTTCCCCCAGAGTAGTACAGTGTTACTATGGTAACACTGTATTCCTCTGGTCACAGTGTGTTAAAAAAAAAGTAAAAAAAATGTAATAAAAAAATTAAAAACAATTATTACACTTTTTTTATTGTTACATACTGTCACCAGTCAGTGTCCCTGATCACCTCCACAACAGTTATATGATCACGCTGCACTGCACTGGTGACAGTATGTAAAAAAGAAAATTGTGAAAAAAAATATTTTTTAAAATGTCTTTTATTTTCCAAAAAATTGTGACAATAAAGAACAACTTCAAAACACTCGCCATGCCTCTTACTAAATATGTTGGAAAACCATTTTAATTGTGGGCAGCTGAAGCTGCTGCCTGTTCACTTTCTGGATTTACACAGACACACAGAGGCACACCTCCAGCTCTGCAGCTCTCATTGGCAGGGTGGCCCTTAAGCGCAAAATCACATACCTGTACGTGATTTTCATGCACGGCTCTGAGGCGCGTGTGTGTCCCGCCGGATCCGCACTCCCGCTGTGATTGGACATAGCGGAAGCCAATCAGCGGGTCTCGCGGCTGTGATGGCCGCTGGCCATCCGCAAAGGCTCTTTGAAGAGAAAGAAGGACAGTCTACCTATGTAAACAAGGCAGATCGTCCTTCTGTCAGACAGAAAGTGAGACATCTGTGATTCCTGCTAATCAGGAACACAGATGTCTCTCTTCCTTGAGTGCATCTGTCCCCCACACAGTAAGAATAACTCTCCCAGGGAACACAGTTAACCCTTTGATTGCCACTGATGTTAGCCCCTTCCCTGCCAGTGTCATTTATACAGTGTCAGTGCATTTTTTTTTTAGCACTGATCCCTAAAAAGTGTCACTAAGTGTCAGATTTGTCCGCTGCAATGCCGCAGTCCTGCTAAAAATCGATGATTAGCGCTATTACTTGTAAAAACATAAAAAAAAAAGTCCCAAAATCTATCCCATAGATTGTAGACACTGTAACTTTTGCGCAAACCAATCAGTATACGCTTTTTGGGATTTTTGTTTACCAAAAATATGTAGCAGAATACAAATTGGCCTAAATTGATGAAGAAATTTGATTTTTAAAAATGTTTTATTGAGCATGTTTTATAGCAGAAAGTAAAAAAAAAGTTTCTTTTTGAAAATAGTCGTTTTTTTTTTGTTTATAGCGGAAAAAATAAAAACCGCACAGGTGATCAAATACCACCAAAAGAAAGCTCTATTTTTGGGGAAAAAAGGACATATATTTTTGGGTACAGCATCGCACAAACGGGGAATTGTCAGTTAAAGCAACGCAGTGCTGTATCGTAAAAAATGGCCCGGTCAGGAAGGGGGTAAAACCTTTTTTTCTTTTTTTTCCTCAAAAATTTTTTATTGAGAATATAGAATAACAAAAATCAAAAAAAAAACAAAAAAAAACAAAGTGTCCTCATACAAACATTAAGGAATCGTGGAACACTCTTATTTGCAATAAGTGAGTACAAGTGTGTCATAAAATTGTGTGAATCAAAACATTGTATATACATAAACCGTTTTCATATACAGATAGTGTACCAAAGATGTATTTGTTGGAAGGAGGAGTAACACATTGGCTTGGCATATTTAGAGTTGAGTTGTTAGGTGTCAGCCTGTGTTTTCCTCATTCCGACTTGCGCTTTGACACCTAAGGGGAGGGGGTTCCGAGTTGTAAAGCAAGATTGTAGGGGTTTGTATGGTATTTTTGCACTTCTGATGTGCAAGGTTGTTGACTGGGAGCTCTGTTATGAGGACCCCGACAACAACCAGTATTGTGGCAGGGTCATATTGGTTGGGTGGGGAGAGCAACAGGAATGAGGGTTAGGGCGGGGATAATGGAGGGGGTGTGAAAAGGGGGGGGGAAGAGGGGGGCTGTAGGGAGCGTGGTCAGAGTGACCTGGGGGTGAAAGCTTCCTCCTCAGTCTCCGCCACATGTCAACTGAGTGTAGCGTGGTATCTATTTAAGGTGAGCAAGAGTGTGAGGGAGAGGCAATGATATTCACGAAGTTTGGCTGGGGGTATGCAGACATGCGGTCTCCCAACTTCATCCCTTGTTTAGGGTTGGGAGATCCATGTCAGTTGAGATAAGGGTGAGAATAGAAGGGGGAGGGACGTCTGTGAGGAGTAAGTTGTGCGTTCCGTATGTGCTTGTAATGTATGTGTAAGTCACGGTCTAACTATCAGTCATCAGGGTTCGGTATCTGTCGGTTGTACGGAAGTGGATCCAACATGCCCATGTTTTTGAAAATTTGTCTGGGGAGTCTCGGGAGATGGAGATAAGTTCCTCCATTTCGGCTATTTTGTTAATTTGTTTGAACCATTCTGGGATTGATGGTATTTGAGGGGAGCCCCAGTGTCTTGGGATGCACATTTTTGCTGCATTGATTAGGGGTAAAATCAATGTCTTTCTGTAATATTGGGCTGATAGGTCTGAATGGTGGAAGAGACATTGAGCTGGGGAGTGTTCCAGTGTATATGTGGAGATTGTTTCTGTGAGTTCTCGGACTTGCGTCCAAAATGGTTGGATCTTCGGGCATGACCACAAAATGTGGAGCAGTGAACCTGGCTCTCCGTTGCATCTCCAGCACTTGATGGGGTATGAGGGGTTGAGTTTATTTAAAATAGCTGGGGTTCTGTACCAGCGGACTAGTGCTTTGTAGTTGTTTTCCTGAATGGATACATTCAGAGAACCTTTGTGGGCGATCGTGAATATGCGTTCCCATTGTTCCTCGGAGAGTTCTAATTCTATTTCCCTTTCCCAAGTCTTGAATGCTTTCCCTTCTTTGGGGGAGATATCTGAAAATAGTATGGAGTATATACCAGAGATTAAATGTTGTTGGGGATTGGGTTGGGAGCATAATTGTTCGAATGCGGTAAGAGGACGCGTAATGGAAGAGTGTTGGTTGATCTCTTTTAAGAAGTGGCGGATTTGGAAGTATGTCCAGAATGGGAGAGGGACGTTAGTGAGAGTGGGGGTTAGCGCTGTGCAGTCTAGAAGAGAGCCGTTACGGAAGAATTGGTGAGCTAGAATCTCCGGGTGTAGCCACTGACGGGCTAAGAATTGTGCGGACATGCCCGGGGGAAATGCGGGGTTGAGTCTAACCGGAGTTAAGGGTCCTGGAGTGGACGAGATATGCGTCTTACGACAAGTTTCTGTAAAGCATTGGAGCGTCGGGGCAATCAGAGGGTGTTTTTTGAGGGTGGAGGGAATATGTTTCGGTAACAGCCAGGGGGTTGATCGTAATGGAGAGGGGGACAGTGAGTTTTCTAGCTTTACCCAATCTTTGCATTGACTGTGTAGAGTCCAGTCTACAATTCTGGTGAGATGGCAAGCCCAGTAATATTTTTTAAGGTCTGGAAAGCCAATGCCCCCCTTCGTCTTTGGTCGTGTTAAGAGGTCATATGCAATTCTTGGACGTTTTTGCTTCCATAGGAATTCTGAGCATATCCTCCTATAGGTCAGGAAGAAGGATGTGGGCAATTTAATGGGGACAGTTTGAAGAATGTATAAAATACGGGGAAGGATGTTCATCTTGACAATTGCCGCGCGACCAAACCAGGAAAATTGTGGTTTGTTCCATTTTTTGAGGTCGTCAGATATGGTCTTAAGGATGGGTAAGTAGTTTCTGGCGAACAGGTCAGAAAGGTTTGCTGTGAGGTGGATCCCTAGATATTTGATAGCATCGTGTTTCCAGTGGAAGGGGAAGTTAGCCTCGCAGAGTTTTACTGTCTCTTGTGGGATTGTGATATTTAGGGCATGGGATTTGGTAAGGTTTATTTTGAAGTTCGAGATGTTTTGAAAGAGTTTAAAGTCCTTCAACAAGTTTGGGATTGAGATGTGGGGTTCGCTAAGAGAAAGTAGGATGTCATCTGCGAACGCTGCCAGTTTATAGGTGTGTCCTTCTATGGGGATGCCTCTGATGTTTTCATTGCTCCTAAGGCAATTCAATAGTGGCTCTAGAGTCAGGACAAATAAAATAGGGGATAGAGGGCATCCCTGCCTTGTCCCATTGGATATGGAGAAGGCGTTTGACAGATGGCCGTTAACACGAACCCTTGCTGTTGGGGACGTGTATAGGGACATTATCGAGTTGAACATATGGTTTTGGAGACCAATGTGCCTCAGTACTGCTCCCATGTAGTCCCATGCCAGTCTGTCAAACGCCTTCTCCGCGTCCAGCGACAGGAAGAAACCTTTGTGTTTGTTGACCGTCATCCAGTGGTGGAGGTTTATGGCCTTAATAGTGTTATCCCTTGCCTTGCGACCTGGAATAAAGCCTACTTGGTCATTTTTGATTAAAGAGGGTAGGAGGGGGAGTAAGCGGTTGGCAAGGATTTTGGCAAATAGTTTTATATCAACGTTTAGTAAAGAAATTGGCCTGTAGTTGGTTACAAATGATGTGTCCTTCCCCTCTTTTGGTATTACTGTAACGTGTGCCTCCAGGAGTCTATGGAAGGGGAGCGTAGAGGAGGATAGGGAATTGAAGGCCTTTAGAAAGGGGTCAATAATTACTTCTGTGAATGTTTTAAAATAGGTGGCTGTGAATCCATCTGGGCCGGGGCTCTTTCCTGTTTTAAGTTGTTTGATTGCGTTTTTTAGTTCGTCTGCTGTTATGGGATTTTCTAATAGGCGGGCATCTTCTCTGTCGATAGGTTTAGGGCAATGTTTTTTTAAAAATTCTTTAATAAGGGAATGTCTCGTGTTGTTTGTAGTGGGGTTGTCTGGAGATGTATTTAGATTATAGAGGTTAGAATAGTATGCTTCAAATTGGGAAGCTATATCTGGGGCCGTGACTTTGGACTGACCTTGGGCGTCTTTAATAGAGTGAATATTGGTGTGCGCTTTATTACTTTGGATGGCTTTGGCTAGGTATTTACCGCTTTTGTTTCCGAATTCATAGAATAATTTTTGTTGTAGAATAAATTTACGTTTCGTTCTAAGGGATAGTTCTGACAGTAGGAGTTCTCTGGTCTGAATGAGGTCTTGGTACGTCTGTTGGGCTTGGGTCTGTTTGTGGGCTAGTTCCAATTGTTTAATCTTTTGGATCAGATCTGAGATTCTGGCTTGATGGGCTTTCTTCCGCAAGGTCTTAAGGGAGATAAGTTTCCCCCTCAGGACGCACTTGTGGGCTTCCCATTGTGTTAGTGGGGCTGTTTCCCCGTTATCGTTATCTAGAAAGAAGTCGTGAATGGCTTGTCTAATGTTATTGATATCCTCTTCCGAGGTCAGTAAAGACGAGTCCAAGCGCCATGTCCTTGATGTAGTGCGGTGGTCTGGGAAGGTCAGGGTCATTGTGATTGGGTGATGGTCAGATAGGAGCATGGGTTCAATCGTCGCATGTGTAAGGAGGGGGAGGTCCGTCTGGGAAAGGAAGATGTAGTCTATTCTGGAATATTTGTTATGTGGGGCTGAGAAAAAAGAGTAGTCTTTTTCATTTGGATGTAGAGTGCGCCAGGTGTCGTGCAGGAGTAACTCTTGGAGTAGTATTTTGATTTGTCTTAAAGTTTTATAAGGCAGTGATGTGGAACCTGTTGAGGTGTCCAGTAGTGGGTGTAGGGCGACATTAAAGTCTCCTCCAAGTATAGTTAAGCCAGCAGAGAAACCCGTTAGGAGTTGTGAGATCTGTCGAAAGAAGGTAAGTTGTGCTGAGTTGGGGCTGTAAATGTTTGCCAGTGTTACTGGTCTTCCTTGAATTCTGCCTTTTAAAAAGATGTATCTACCTTCTTTGTCAATGAGCGAGTCTGTGAGTTCCCATTTGAGGTTTTTGGAGATCAAAATTGATACTCCCTTTGTTTTGGCCAATGAGTTAGCGGAGTGATAGGCGTTTGGGAACTGGAGGTTCGTAAGCTTAGGGATCTTGTCTGTGCGGAAGTGAGTTTCCTGTAGGAAGATGATGTCAGTTTTTAGTTTGTGCATTTGGGAGAGAACTTGGCTGCGTTTCTCTGGGATATTAAGCCCTTTGACGTTTAGGGACGTTACCTTCAGAGTAACGTGGTTGGTGGTAATTGTTGTGTGCGCCATGTTATAAGGGGGATAAGACTAGGCTTGATTGCGGTAGTTGAGCACACTTCGGTGTGTTAAGTGGTGTGCCGAGTGAATAAGGCTATTCAGGTATGAGCAGGTATAATTAGGTGTGGCGGAGACTGAGGAGGTAGAGGGGAGGAGGTTGAGAATGGGAGTCAGGAGACAAGGTAGGGAGGGTACGCGTTGGTGAGGGGTAAGGGGGAGGTGGGAAGGGTAGGTGGGAGGGGAGCGGTGGATGAAGGAAAGGGGAGAGGGAGAGGGGACGGTAGGGGACGGTAAGGGGGAGTGTTCCGGAGGTAAGGAAGAGTCACTAGACCTTCCTTATACAAAGTTTTTTGGTCCGGTGAGGGTCAACGGGAAAGGTTGTGTTCCCGTTGTGTGGGGAGGTGGGAGGTATCGGAGTCTAAGGATCAGATGGAATATCTAGTCCTCTGGCCTCCAGAGGCATGTGTGCATTAGAAGTGTTTAGGAGAGCCATTGAAGTAAAACATGAAATTAGATGACCCTGGTTCTGCCGAAGGGGAGCATAGTTTTATCTCGGGGTGGGATTGTCGCAGTGGGTTTCGTATGGGGTCTTTTGGGGAACCTAGACTCAACAGTGTAGTGTGTGGTGTGTCAGAACAAGCTTGGTGAGGATGGCTAGTGGAATACTGCTTTCGTAGCGGATGTGTGTAGCGTGGAGCAAAAGGCGTTTCATCTGTAGGGTTTACATTGTTTCTATAACGTGATGAAAGATAATCAATATGCGTACCTCTCTGTAGTTTCCTGGTTCCTCTAGGTTGGGCCTCTGGCGTGCGCGACCGGGGTTCGAGCCTTCTATGGGCGAGTGCCCTATCTTTTAGCAGGGAGCAAGAAGAGGAGGTCAGGATCACTCACCCAAGTGTATATTCGTCTATACGGCAATATTGCAGGAGACGCGGTACAGGTGAGTGTAGGGCTCGGTCTCACACCCCAGAGGTCCAGTGAGGCTTTTCTGCTGTAACTGCATACGTAGATTTTGTAAACCTGGTAAGGAAATGTGAGAGGTAGTAATACCAAAAAAAAAAAAAAAAAAAAAAAAAAAAAACCCAAGCAAGGAAAACACAACTTTATAAGGAGCCTTCATTTATAGCAAAGAATACCTGTAACTATGACTGACTATTTGAGACTTCACCCATGTCAAACAAGAGGAGGTGATAAGGTGGTCCCTGTCTATCAACAAAAACAGATAACAATTTGTAACAGCGCTTCCATATATGCATTTCAGGTTACCTGGGTGGTTTGTCTTCAAACAAGAGTCCCTACTCACATTACAAGGCCTCAGGATCAGAGAATAGGCGATCTCACACAGAATGCCAGATATTAACGCGGGCATCTCGTATTGGGGTGTTGGCCAAAAATGTATATGTCCAGCGTTCGTTATGGTCTTGCAGCTCGTTTTCTTTTGGCTGGTTTTGGGATAGAATGTATGGATGTCTGTGCTTAAGGTTACAATCTCTTTGTGAGAATAATGGATAACCTGGGAGCCGGTATAGCGATAAGGGGTGAGGTCATGGGGCATTTTTAGGTTCTGTGTGAAATCGCCTACCCCTGGAGAGGTATTTAATCTTCGAAATTGTAACTCTAACGACAATTTTGGTTGCTGCGTGCTTGTATTTAGTTTGATAAGGCCTAATCTTGCACAACCCCCAATCGTGAGTATATAAGTGTGGTCTTGTACATTCAGGGGGTGTAATTTGAAAATGGAGGGGTGTTGAGTGAGGGGGAGGGTGGGTGAGGGAATGGAGGTGAGGTAGGTAGGGAGTCCATGTGGTGGCCATAACGGTTGTTCAATTCTTTTCAGGGGTAGGTAGGTTATACTTGCGTGAAAGAGTTCAGGGAGGTCGCACCCCTTCTGTGAGGTAAGGGGGAGTCTTTTGTCTCTGTTAGTTAGGGTGGTCGTTCCTCTTGACGTGGCCGTGGTACATGGGTGGGTTTTGGTTGGTAGAGAGATGTGGTGGTCTTCATCTGGGTGTTGTGGAGTCAAGATGAATGGTAGTCATCAAAGGCAGGGTAGTGGGAAGTTAGAAGTTATTAGCTCAGTCATTTGCGATGTGTAGCAGTGCTTCTCTGAAGTCAAGGTTCTGTGTGTGGGTGGTCTTCTTGTGGTAAACCTGAGAGTATAGCAGCTAGGTGAGCTGCGTGGAAGTTGGCGGAGTTAAAGCCGCATGGGGGATGAGATGAGAAAGTCGTCGCTCTATTCTGGGCCTCCGTGTCGAGGTCGTCTGTGTGCAGGTGAGGCCGTGGGGCTGTTGTTTGGGTTGCTCCTGGGTCCTGCGGGCGCGTTGGTTCTGGGCGATTCAGATCTGCGTCTGCGGATATGAAAGTCATCGCGTTCTGGGATGGTGTCCATTGAATCGGATCTTCTGCGCTGAGGAGGTCTGAGAGATCTGTACCAATCAGGGAGTTCTATGCGGGGTATATGCAGAGTGTCACAGAATTTAGGAATATCTTCTGGCATCTTCAAGTACGCCGTTCGTCCTTGTGCTGACGCAGATAGGCAGAAGGGGAATTTCCAGCGGTATTGAATTCCATTCGTGCGCAGAAGATCAAGGAGCGGGCGTAAGTCTCTTCTGCTTTGGAGGGTGATGGGAGATAAGTCTTGAAAGATTTTTATCTCCGTGCCTTGGTACAGAAGGTTGCGGCGGTCTCTGGCTCTGCGCAGGATCTCCTCTTTCAGCTTAAAATTGACCAGGCAGCAAACTATGTCCCTGGGGGGGTCAGACTCTCTGCCCCTGGGTCTGAGAGCTCTGTGCAGGCGTTCAACTTCTATGGGGGTCTCTGGGGGTCTGCCCAGGAGATCGTTGAACACGGCCGTGGTAGCCTGGACAATCTGAGTGTGGTCGATCGTTTCTGGCATGCCTCTTACCCGTAAGTTATGGCGTCTTCCACGATTGTCGAGATCTTCCATGTATCTGTGCATGTCTCTGAGCTGGGTAGATTGTGCCTGAGAGGATGTCTGCAGCTGGTGGATGGCGGTTTCATTGTGGGCTGTGGTAACCTCGATGTCATCCATGCGGACTGTCATGGCCTGTATATCCCTTCTGAGGTCTGTAATGGCTGTGGCCAGCGTGGCTTTTATGTCCTCAGCCACAGATCTCAAATCCCTGATACTCAGGGGGTGTTCAGCCTCTGTGAGCGGTGGTGGTAGTGGAGGTGTCTGGTGCCTGCCAGAGGGGCTGAGGCTGGATGAGCGCGCCACGGCCGAGTAGGCCCGAGATGAAGCCGGGGCCTCGCGTGATTCGCGCGGCCGGAAGAGCTCCGGTATGCCGCGGGCCGTTTGTGCCTCGGGTCCCCTGGGAGAGCGGGATCGGGTTGGGGATGGATTCCCCTTCGTTTTCCCCATGTCTGCGGGGTCTGATGGCTCCGTTGTGCTGCTTGTTGTGCCTCTGGATGCCGGAGCTAAAGGATCAGGCGTCCATCAGAGTCCGGTGCCAGGCCACGCCCCCTCCTTCTATGTATATTGGACAGCCACTTATGTTATGACTCCTGATGCCTGTCTCTTACACTCACCTTATAGATGTCAAGAGTATACTCTGCACTGTGCAGGCTTCACAGGCAGTATATACAAAAAAAAAAAATTAAATTAAAAAGAAAAGGTAAGTAGGCTTTGGCAGAAGAAATATAATATAGCCTCTTCTAGCAGAAAAAAATGGACTACTAGAAATGTTGTGCTTGAAATCATCAGTTCATTATAATTTCCCTCCTACCCTTTAATATAATTTGGAATGTTTGGGCCAAAAAATACAAGCAGAAAAGCAACCGTTACTTATAAAACACCATGTTTGCTGTTAATATTTACAGAACATTTCAGCTATGTTAGCAGCAGATCTAGTGTAAACCAGTTGGACAACTGGATTCATGACGTAGGATACCCTACTGTTAATGTTAATTTGTAGAGGACTGGTCCTTGCTGGTGTCTACCAGGCTCATTTAGTTCCATGCTAAATTGAACTTCACACAGAAAATCTACAAACGTGTTGATTTGAAAGCAAAGAGATGATTGATTAACAATAATGGAATAACAGGCAATATCTTAACAGCTGACCCTCACAGATAATAGCTATTAACCTCCCTGGCGGTATGATTCTGTCTGGAATTTAGTGCTGAAAGCGGTACAATTATTTTGCATGGAAATTTGGCGTTTTTATATTGTAGGCATGCAATTCTTATGAATAACTCACTTAAATCTGTCCGAACCAGAGTCTAGTAGACATCCCGGGTATGATAAAGTTTGAAACACAAAATCATAAATTATAATATAATAAAAATATATATAAAAATGATTCAATAATGTAATCAAATCAAAAACACTGAAATTTGCTCAGTTGCAGAATAGTCGCTGTCATTAAATTTATTGTTTGATAATAAATTGTGATTCTAATTTTTTATCGGTGTTGTCTAGCTGGTCTAAAACCACTTTTGACATAAAGGAACACTTTTTGGTTGCTATGGACAATCTCCAGTTTCCAGGCAGAAAAAAACTTTTTATTATATAAAATGACATGCAGGGCACTGGGCAGACCACTAGGGACAAAGGGGGTGTGTATTTTTTGTATATAGTACTGTAATCTGTAAGATTACAGTACTGTATGTGTATTGTGTTTTTAAACTTTTTTGAATTTGGCGCCGATCTCCGCTCCCGTGCGTCGGAACGTCGCAGGGAACGGAGATCAGCGGCACTCGGGCACTGTGTGAATCGAGCGAGCAGACGGCTCGCTCACACAGCGGGGAGACATCGCAGGATCCAGGGGATAAGGTAAGTAACTTTCCCCTGTATCCTGCAACGCAAGCCCGAGTCTGGCTCGGGGTTACCGCTTCTGGTAGAAAAAACTCAACCCGAGCCAGACTCGGGAACACCGCCAGGGAGGTTAACTGGTACTTAGCATTTCATGTCTTCTTCATAACCTTTTAAAGAAGCCACACTGCTGATATTGTCTCTTCTGGAACACGTGTTAAATAATTGTTCACGTGTGACCTTTCTATTCTTCATGTTAAGTCATTGCTTGCTTTTCACTAGGGATGGGCCGAACACCCCCCGGGTCGGTTCGCACCAGAACATGCGAGCAAGCAAAAAGTTCTCGCGAACATGCAAACCATATTAAAGTCTATGGGACACGAACATGAAAAATCAAAAGTGCTAATTTTAAAGGCTTATATGCAAGTTATTGCCATAAAAAGTGTATGGGGACCCGGGTAATACCCTAGGGGACATGTATCAATGCAAAAGAAAGTTTTTAAAACAACCGTTTTTTTCAGGAGCAGTAATTTATATAATGCTTAAAGTGAAACAATAAAAATGAAAAATTCCTTTAAATATCGTGCCTGGGTGGTCCCCTTAGTCTGCCTTCAAATTGGCACATCTGTGTGATGTATAGAACAGTGCCGCAGCAAAATGACATTTCTAAAGGAAAAAAATGAATTTAAACTTGCTTGCAGCTGGAATGTATTGCCGTCTCCCGGCAATATAAATAAAAAGTCAAGGAAAAAAATGCGTGCGGTCCCCCACCAGTCCATACCAGCCCCCTTCCCCCCCTGGACCATACCAGGCTACAAACATGCCAATATGGAATGCTTGGGCCAAAAAATACAAGCAGATAAGCAACAGTTACTTATAAAAGACCACGTTTGCTGTTAAAGCGGAGTTCCACCATAAAGTGGAACTTCCGCTCATCGGAACCCTCCCCCCCTCTGATGCCACAATTGGCACCTTTCAGGGGGGAGGGGGGTGTATAATACAGGTATCTGCATCCACTTCCGGGCATAGATAGCCACAGAATCTGCGGGTATTTACGCCACTTCCTGTCCCCACCGCTGTCTGCTGGAAAAAACACACGGATCCCAGAGACAGCAGGGACCGTCCTTATTGCGCAGTGCGACTCGCACATGCACAGTAGGGAACCAGGAAGTGAAGCCACAAGGCTTCACTTCCTGTTTCCCACACCGAAGATGGCGGCAGCAGCACCCGAGAGCCGAGCGACAGAACAGCTTCGGGTGCCAACATCGCGGGAACGCTATACGGGTAAGTGTCCATATTTTAAAAGTCAGCAGCTGCAGTATTTGTAGCTGCTGACTTTAAAAAAAAAAAAAAAAAACGGCAGAACTCCCGCTTTAATATTTACAGAACATCTGAGCTAATGATAGCAGCAGATCTAGTGTAAACCAGTTGGACAATTGGATTCATGACGTAGGATACCCTACTGTTAATGTTAATTTGTAGAGGACTGATCCTTGCTGGTGTCTACCAGGCTCATTTAGTTCCATGCTAAATTGAACTTCACACAGAAAAATCTACAAACGTGTTGATTTGAAAGCAAAGAGATGATTGATTAACAATAATGGAATAATAGACAATATCTTAACAGCTGACCCTCACAGATATTAGTTATTAACTGGTACTTAGCATTTCATTTCTTCTTCCCTTTAAAGAAACCACACTGCTGATATTGTCTCTTCTGGAACACGTGTTAAATAATTGCTCACGTCTAACCTTTCTATTCTTCATGTTAAGTGATTGCTTGCTTTTAACTAGGGATGGGCCGAACATCCCTCGATTCGGTTCGCACCAGAACATGCAAGCAGGCAAAAAGTTCTAGCGAACATGCAAACCCTATTAACCCCTTCCTAACCAGCCGCCGCAGTTGCACTGCGGCAGGTTGGCTCTCCTGGGCGAACCAACGTAACTCTACGTCCATTCGCCTTTTGACCACTAGGGGCAAGTACCCACGGTGCGATGCCAGAGCTTATGCGCGTGCCCGGTGGTCGCATGTTACAATACAATACAAATACAAACTGAGGACAAAATGTGCTTTTTAAAAAAAAATTGGGGATATTTAATGTAAACGGGTGACCCTGCCCCCTCTGACGCAATGGGGAAGTCCCTGTGGTATCAGAGGGGGCGGGGTCATCAGGTTACGTCACTGGGTGGCCCCACCCTCAGTTATATAAGAACTGTCACAAGCGAAGAAGCATCAGACGGTGGGAGCCTCCCATGGAGGAGGATCGGTTGCGGATTTCTTTTTTTCTTTTTCGATCCGTGCGGCGTGATAGTAGAAGATGAATGTACAACATAGGACATTTTTTTTTTTTTTAATAAAGGACTTGTCCCAAGCTGTGTTTTGTCGTTTTCTAACATTTTGACACTTTTTTTTGTGAAATGGTAGGGGTACATTTGTACCTCGTTACCATTTCACACAGGGGGGGGCAGGATCTGGGGTTCCCCTTGTTCAAGGGGGCTTCCAGATTCCGATAAGCCCCCCGCCTGCAGACCCCCACAAACACCGGGCAAGGGTTGTGGGGATGAGGCCCTTGTCCCCATAAACATGGGGACAAGGTGCATTGGGTGGCTACCCCAAAGCACCCTCCCCATGTTGAGGGCATGTGGTCTGGTATGGTTCAGGAGGGGGGGCACTCTCTCATCCCCCCTCTTTTCCTGTGGCCTGCCAGGTTGAGTGCTCGGATAAGGGTCTGGTATGGATTTTGGGGGGACCCCTATGCCATTTTTTTTTATTTGGTACAGGGTTCCTCTTAATTTCCATATCAGACCCGAAGGCCCTGGTATGGATTTTAGGGGGACCCCCACGCAATATTTTTTTAAATTTTGGTTTGGGGTTCCCCTTAATATTCATACCAGAACCAAAGGGCCTGGTAATGGACTGGGGGTGGGGGGGGGGGCCCATGTTTTTTTTTTCAATGAGTTTTATCTATATTGCAGAGACCCGACAAATTTTTATGACAATTTTTCCTTTAGAAATTTAATTTTGCTTTGGTACTGTTCTAAACACGGGAAAAATGCACCACTTTACAGGCATACTATAGACACCCCAGGCACAATATTTAAAAGAATATTTTATTTTTATGGTTTCACTTTAAGTATTAAAAAAAATCACTGCTCCCGAAAAAATGTCAGTTTTTGTAAAAAAAATTTGCATTGATACATGTCCCCTGGGGCAGGACCCAGGTCCCCAAACACTTTTTATGACAATAACTTGCATATAAGCCTTTAAAATCAGCACTTTTGATTATTCATGTTCGTGTCACATAGACTTTAACGGTGTTCGTGTGTTCTGACAAATTTTTTGCCTGTTCACATGTTCTGCTGCGAACCGAACAGGAGGGTGTTCGGCTCATCCCTAATGGGGACCCGGGTAATGCCCCAGGGGACATGTATACAGTGATTTTAATAATGCTTAAATTGAAACAATAAAGATGGAAGATTCCTTTAAATATGGTGCCTGGGGGTCCCCTTAGTCGGCCTGTAAAGTAGCGCATCTGTGCGATGTGTAGCACAGTGCTGCAGAAAAATAACATTTCTAAAGGAAAAAAATAATTTAAGCTTGCTCGTGGCTGTAATGTAATATAGCTAAAAAATCAAGGAAAAAATGGCGTGCGGTTCCCCTCCCCCCAGTCCATATCAGCTCTAGAGAACATGCAAACCCCATTAAAGTCTATCGGACACGAACATGTAAAATCAAAAGTGCTAATTTTAAAGGCTTTTATGCAAGTTTTGCCATTGTCACTTCCCCTGATTGCCCTACTGTTCCCCAGCACCAGCCCTACAAGTGTTTGCGCCAAGTGTCACTGGGACAGGAGTCACTTTGGGTGTGGTTGTATTCAATTGTTCTGTTGTGTCTGCCAGCCTTGGGAAAAAAAGCATATTATGGGATATATGTCTAGGTGGAGGTGGAGGAGGCTCCTCCAGCAGCCCCTCCCTGCTGACTGTTTACTGATGAGTAGTTTGAATACACCTGACCTGTGTGTCTATTGTTATTGGACAGTTTACACCACCCTGAATCCAAAAGGGGGGGGGGGAGTGTCCCTGAGTTGTATATCTATTCTGTGCATGGGCTTGAATAAAGAGTCTGATGTTTTTCACCCTACACTGAGTTACGGCTAGTGACTGGGTGGGCTAAAGGGTCTTGGATCGGGTGGTACCGGACAGAGGAAGCATTTACGACGAACATAGTCCTGTTGAGGACAGCGGTCCGTTACAGCCATAAAAAGTGTATAGGGACCTGGGTACTGCCCCAGGGGACATGTATTAATGCAAAAAAAAATGTTTTTTTTCAGGAGCAGTGCTTTTAATAAATGCTTAACCACTTCCCTACCCGCCCATTGTCATATGACATCCGCAGATGGTATCTCCCATCCTGGGTGGGCGTAGTATGATGTCTTCAGCTTCCCTCCCGATCGCTCGTTACAGAGCAGGACCGTGTATCTGTGTGTGTAAACACATAGATCCACGTCTTGCCAGGGGAGAGGAGACAGATCATGTGTTCCTAGTATACAGGAACACCGTTCGGTCTCCTCCCCAAGTCAGTCCCATCCCCCCACAGTTAGAATAACTCCCTAGGTAACACATTTAAAAACTTGATTGCCCCCTAGTGTTAACTCCTTCCCTGCCAGTGACATTTATACAGTAATCAGTGCATTTTTATAGCACTGATCGTGGTATAAATGTGAATGGTCCAAAAATAGAGTCAAAAGTGTCCAATATATCCACCACAATCATGATAAAAAAAATTGCAGATTGCTGCCATTACTATTAAAAAAAAAAATAATAATAAAAATGCCTTAAATCTATCCCCTATTTTGTAGGCGCTATAACTTTTGCGCATACCAATCAATATACGCTTATTGCGTTTTTTTTTTTTTTCAAAAAATATGTAGAAGAATACATATCAGCCTAAACTGAGGAAAAAAAAAATTTTATTTTTAAAAATTGGGATATTTATTATAGCAAAAACTAAAAAATATTGTGTTTTTTTCAAATTTGTCACTCTTCTTTTGTTTATAGCATAAAAAAAATAAATCATAGAGGTGATCAAATAGCACCAAAAGAAAGCTCTATTTGTGGGGAAAAAAATATAATTACTGATGATATGACTCCTGTGCATAGAGTCACATTGTCCTGATGCCCAGCTCCTACTCTCCCCTTATAGATCTCAAGAGTATACTGCACTGTGCAGGCTTCACAGGCAGTATATACAAAAAATTATAATAAAAAAAAGAAAAGGTAAGTAGGCTTTGGCAGAAGAAATATAATATAGCCTCTTCTAGCAGAAAAAAAAAACGAACTACTAGAAATGTTGTGCTTGAAATCATCAGTTCATTATAATTCCCCTCCTACCCTTTAATATAATATGGAATGTTTGGGCCAAAAAATACAAGTAGAAAAGCAACCGTTACTTATAAAACACCATGTTTGCTGTTAATATTTACAGAACATCTCAGCTAATGTTAGCAGCAGATCTAGTGTAAACCAGTTGGACAATTGGATTCATGACGTAGGATACCCTACTGTTAATGTTAATTTGTAGAGGACTGGTCCTCGCTGGTGTCTACCAGGCTCATTTAGTTCCATGCTAAAGTGAACTTCACACAGAAAATCTACAAACGTGTTGATTTGAAAGCAAAGAGATGATTGATTAACAATAATGAAATAACAGGCAATATCTTAACAGCTGACCCTCACAGATATTAGCTATTAACTGGTACTTAGCATTTCATGTCTTCTTCATAACCTTTTTTATTATATAGCCACACTGCTGATATTGTCTCTGGAACACGTGTTAATTGTTCACATCTGACCTTTCTATCCTTCATGTTAAGTGATTGCTTGCTTTTAACTAGGGATTGGCTGAACACCCCCCGGTTCGGTTTGCACCAGAACATGCAAGCAGGCAAAATGTTCTAGCGAACATGCAAACCCTATTAAAGTCTATGGGACACGAACATGAAAAATCAAAAGTTCTAATTTTAAAGGCTTATGTGCAAGTTATTGCCATAAATGTGTATAGGGACCCAGGTACTGCCCCAGGGGACATGTATCAATGCAAAAACAAAGTTTTTAAAACAACCATTTTTTTCAGGAGCAGTGATTTTAATAATGCTTAACCACTTCCCTACCCGCCCACTGTCATATGACATCCGCAGATTGTATCTCACATCCTGGGTGGGCGTCGTATGATGTTCTCGGCTTCCCGGCTTCCTTCGCGATCGCTTGTTACAGAGCAGAACCGTGGAACTGTGTGTGTAAATACACAAATCTATGTCCTGTCAGGGGAGAGGAGACAGATCATGTGTTCCTAGTATATAGGAACACTGATCGGTCTCCTCCCCATCCCCCCACAGTTAGAATCACTCCCTAGGTAATACATTTAATCACTTGATCGCCACCTAGTGTTAACTCCTTCCCTGCCAGTGACATTTATACAGTAATCAGTGCATTTTTATAGCACTGATCGCAGTATAAATGTGAATGGTTCAAAAATAATGTCAAAAGTGTCCGATATGTCCGCTGCAATGTCACAGTCATGATAAAAATCTCAGATCGCTGCCATTACTATTAAAAAAAAAATAATAAAAATGCCATAAATCTATCCCCTATTTTTTAGGCACTATAACTTTTGCGCATACCAATCAATATACGCTTATTGTGTTTTTTTTTACCAAAAATATGTAGAACAATATATATCGGCCTAAACTGAGGAAAATGTTTTTATTTTTATTTAAAAAAATTGGGATATTTATTATAGCAAGAAGTAAAAAATATTGTGTTTTTTTCAAATTTGTCACTCTTCTTTTGTTTATAGCACAAAAAATAAAAATCGAAGAGGTGATCAAATAGCACCAAAAGAAAGCTCTATTTGTGGGGAAAAAAATTATACATTTCATTTTGGTACAGTATTGCATGACTGCACAATTTTAATTCAAAATGTTACAGCGATGAAAACTGAAAATTGGCCTGGGCAGGAAGGGGGTGAAAATGACCTGTATTGAAGAGGTTAAAGTGAAACAATAAAAATGAAAGATTCCTTTAAATATCATGCATGGAGGGTCCCCTTATGCCGCGTACCCACGATCGGACTTTGTCCGCTGGACCTAGTCTGGCAGACAAACCGCCGGACTTTCGAGCTGGGCTTCGCCGGACTTGAAAGCGAACGGACTTGACCACACACGATCACGCTAAAAGTCCAGTGGTTCACGCGATGACGTACAGCAAGTACGACGGGACTAGAAAAAGAAAAATACTAGAAAAGTACTTGCTACTGAGCATGCATCCTTTTTGGTCCGCCGGACCATCATACAGACGGCCGTATTGTCCGTCGGACTGCCAAGTTTAGCGGACAATTTTAAAACAAAACTTAAAACCTAGTCCGCCAGACTTTTGGGAAAAAAAGTCAGTTGAAGGCCCACACACGATCGGACTGTCCGGCGGACAGTCCCGCGGGAAAGACCGCTCGTGTGTACGCGGCATTAGTCTGCCTGTAAAGTAGCGCATCTGTGCGATGTGTAGCACAGTGCCACAGAAAAATAACATTTCTAAAGGAAAAAAAGGAATTTAAGCTTGCTCGCGGCTGTAATGTAATATAGATAAAAAATCAAGGAAAAAAATGGTGTGCGGTTCCCCCCCCCCAGTCCATACCATGCCCTTTGGGTCTGGTATGGATTTTAAGGGGAACTCCACGCCAATATTTTAAAAATAATTGACTTGGGTGTCCCCCCAAAATCCATACCAGACCCTTATCCGAGCATGCAGCCTGGAGGTCAAGATAGGGGGGACGAACAAGCACCCCCAAAGCACTTGATGGGGACAAGAGCCTCTTCCCGACAACCCTGGCCATTGGTTTTTGGGGTCTGCGGGTGGGGGGCTTATTGGAATCTGGTAGCCCCCTTTAACAAGAGGACCCCCAGATCCCGGCCCCCCCTATATAAATGAGTATCCAGTACATTGTACCCCTACCCATTCACCAAAAAAAGTGTCAAAAAGTAAAAACCACAATAGACAGTTTTTGACAATTTCTTTATTAAAAAAAAAAAAAAAAAAAGTGTCACGCAATGTACATCCATCATCAATCACGCCGCCTCGATAGGCCCAAAAAATTGAAAAAAAAGAAATTTGTGTAAAAAAAATGATAACATTTTCGTATGGGTACAATGTTCCATGACCGCGCAATTGTTAGTCTAAGCGCAACAGCGCTGAAAGCTGAAAAATGCCCTGGGAAGGAAGAGGGTGAAAGTGCCCAGTGTTATGGGTATTTGTAAATGTTGCACTCCTTGCTTCACCCTATGTATCATATATTGAAAGTTCTTCATCCAAATGCCACATCTTCCTTCTATGTATATTGGACAGCCACTGATGATATGACTCCTGTGCATGGAGTCACATTGTCCTGATGCCCGGCTCCTACTCTCACCTTATAGATGTCAAGAGTATACTCTGCACTGTGCAGGCTTCACAGGCAGTATATACAAAAAAAAAAAAAAAAAAATTAAAAAAAGAGAAGATAAGTAGGCTTTGGCAGAAGAAATATACAAAGTCTCTTCTAGCAGAAAAAAACGAACTACTTGAAATGTTGTGCTTGAAATCATCAGTTCATTATAATTTCCCTCCTACCCTTTAATATAATATGGAATGTTTGGGCCAAAAAATACGAGCAGAAAAGCAACCGTTACTTATAAAAGACCACGTTTGCTGTTAATATTTACAGAACATCTCAGCTAATGTTAGCAGCAGATCTAGTGTAAACCAGTTGGACAATTGGATTCATGACGTAGGATACCCTACTGTTAATGTTAATTTGTAGAGGACTGGTCCTTGCTGGTGTCTACCAGGCTCATTTAGTTCCATGCTAAAGTGAACTCCACACAGAAAATCTACAAACGTGTTGATTTGAAAGCAAAGAGATGATTGATTAACAATAATGAAATAACAGGCAATATCTTAACAGCTGACCCTCACAGATATTAGCTATTAACTGGTACTTAGCATTGCATGTCTTCTTCATAACCTTTTAAAGAAGCCACACTGCTAATATTGTCTCTTCTGAAACACGTGTTAATTGTTCACATCTGACCTTTCTATTCTTCATGTTAAGTGATTGCTTGCTTTTAACTAGGGATGGGCCGAACACCCCTGGTTCGGTTCGCACCAGAACATGCAAGCAGGCAAAATGTTCTAGCGAACATGCGAACCCTATTAAAGTCTATGGGACACAAACATGTAAAATCAAAGGCTTATATGAAAGTTATTGCCATTAAAAGTTTATGGGGGACCCGGGTACTGCCCCAGGGGACATGTATCAATGCAAAAAAAAAAGGTTTTTAAAACAACCGTTTTTTTTTCAGGAGCAGTGATTTTATGTTTCAATAGTTTTTATTAGGTTTTTCACAAAATACAAAATAAAGTACAACTTATACATTAACAGTTCTCGCCTACTTTCTCTCCTTCACCACCTCCTCTCCTAGCTGGTCGCATGGAAAATACCTGGTAATCAATCATTGTACATAGCAGCTTACCTAGGTACCTTCTGGCGGGTGTCTCAGGGCTTATAGAAAGTCTCGGCTCGGTATAGTATCTTTGCATAGGCTTTAGACAGTGCTAAAGTAGTTATATAAATAACAAAAAATATATATACTCTCTTTATAAAAATGAAAGGATCATAAACCAGAAAAGTGCAGTCAGTTATAGATAGATCGTGTATTTACATCCAACTTTGCCATGCCTCCTATTGAGGCCGATTCTACTTTATGGTTTGTGCTAGGCGGAGGTATCCTCCCCTGCTCGAGAGCCCTGACGTGCCCCCTAACTGTGGTGGCAGTCAGTTCCCGGGCCTCCAGCAAAGGGTCTCCTCCCTATATTTGGTAGAGTAGCCTATTCGAGAACCTCTTTATCCGTCCTAGTTAGTCTAGAAGAGTAGAGGTAAAGGAGAGAAAAAGGAGATTCAAGATCTGGGAGTAGAAAAGAGGAGAGGGGAGAGAAGAAGGGGGGGGGGGGGGGAGGAAGGTGCAGTTAGGACGCCGCGCCGCCAGTGCAGTTAGGACGCTTCCTCAGTCGGAAGGGTCCTAGGATCGTTTGACAGGTACCTGATCCAGGGGTCCCATACTTTATGGAAAATACACATTTTGTCCTGTATCAACGCGGTTAATCTTTAATTTAACATAATCCATGACAATTTACATTTGAATTGGTCTAGTGGTAGGCTCGCAGATTTCCAGTTTCTTGCTATAGTGATTCTGGCTGAAATAAATATAAAGGTAAGGAGCCTCCCACTATATTTGGGGACCCCAGACACTGTGTCTCCCAATAATGCATTCCTAGCTGTTTTTGGCAGGTTGTGCTGGGTGAGGGTGTACACAAAATTGTAGACCCTTATCCAGAATCTCCTAAGCTTGGGACACGTCCACTAAATGTGGTAGGCTGTCCCCAACTGTCCGCAGCCCCTAAAACAGTTCGGGGAGGCTCCTGGAACAAAAGTGGCCAGTCTGGTCGGTACCATATACCACCTTAACAAAATTTTGTAATTAGCTTCTATAATTGAGGTATTAATAAGTGAGCAAGATGCCTTAATTGATATCGCTTGCCATTCGTCTAACTCTAGTGTATCCTGGATGTCGTTTTCCCACATAGTCATATGGTTTAACTTTACAGTAACATCTGTCAGCATCATGTATACAGCTGATATGTGTCCCTCAGTTTATCAAATTGTTTACACAGGCTTTCCATGGGGGTCATTGTTGTTAGGTCTCCCCTTCGCGCCAGGGAGCATAAGTAATGCTGTATTTGGGTTAATCTGTAGTTTTCTGTCAGTGGCATCTGGTACTTATCAATCAACGTTCTTTCTGTTAATATACCTCTGTGATCACATAATTCAGCAATCCTGATCAACCCTTTGTTGGTCCACCACTCGAAAGAAGAGGGTGATGAGAGGCCCGGGTGAATTCCTTATTCCCCAAAAGGGGTGCCAGCGGGTTATGGGGGGATCTAAATTTATGTGTTCTCGTAAGCCTGTCCCAAATTTCCAGGGAAAATTAGAGAGTGGGGCATAATATAAGTGGTCTTTCCTTCATTGTTAACCACATCAGATGTGAGACCGGGGTAGGGCGGCATGAGAAGGATTCCATAGTCATCCAACTCGTTTGGGGTGTATGGGAGTGAAATCTCGCTAGTTGGGCTAGTTGGGCTGCATTAAAGTATTTTTGTAGGTCCGGAAGACCTAACCCACCCTTTAACTTTTTAATAATGCTTAAAGTGAAACAATAAAAAAATGAAAGATTCCTTTAAATATCGAGCCTGGGGAGGTCCCCTTAGTCTGCCTGTAAAGTAGCGTCTCCCGGAAGTGGGGAAGGGGACCTGTCAATAACATGTCCCCATAACCCCCTCCCTCCTGAAAAGTGCCAAATGAGGCACTAGAGGGGGGGGGAGGGAGACAAACAAGCAGACGTTCCACTTTTGGGTGGAACTATATATATATATATATATATATATATATATATATATGTAAAGGACAATGCACTTTATAATAATTATTTGGAGTATTTACCCCAAAAGAAGCCACTGGTGATGATGGGTCCTCTGCTCTGCCATGACTCTCTTAACCCATCAGTCCCCATTGAAACACTTGGTTTTAGACTAAAAGTTGGTTACACCTGCGTGATTTAAGTGTTAGTGCGTTAACACTGTATAATAAGAGACAGAAATTAGGCCACAGACTGACAGATGTTAGGTTAAAGCGGAGTTCCACCCTAAAGTGGAAATTCCGCTTATCGGATTCCTCCCCCCCCTCCGGTGCCACAATTGGCACCTTTCAGGGGGGAGGGGGGTGCAGATACCTGTATACAGGTATCTGAACCCACTTCCGTGACGAATTATCCGGGGCTGCCCCGCCCCTATCCGGAGATGCCCCGTTGTGCCTTGGGAAACACAGTTCCCAGGACACAGCGGGGACCAATAGAGGCGCGCAGCGTGAACCGCGCATGCGCAGTAGGGAACCGGGCAGTGAAGACGGATGGCGGCGGGGCAGCGAGAGACGAGCGGTCTCTCATCACATTCTGCCTACACCGCTGGAACCAGGAACAGGTAAGTGTCCATTTATTAAAAATCAGCAGCTGCAGTATTTGTAGCTGCTGACTTTTAATATTTTTTGTGCGGGTGCAGCTCCGCTTTAAGAAACAATTCTGACAATTGCACAAAAGACTAAATCAGTCCATAGATAATACAGTTTTTTTTTCGTTTTCGAAAAGTCCGCTAAGGCACTCGGTGCCCATACAGTGCCTTGAAAAAGTATTCACACCCCTTAAAAGTTTCTACATTTTGTCATGTTACAACCAAAAATGTAAATGGATTTTATTGGGATTTTTTGATAGACCAACACAAAGAGGCACATAATTGTGAAGTGGAAAGAAAATAATAAATGGTTTTCAAAATGGTTTTCAAATATATATCTGAAAAGTGCAGCATGCATTTGTATTCAGCCCCCCTGAGTCAATGCTTTGTAGAACTACCTTTCGCTACAATTACAGCTGCAAGTCTTTTTGGGTATGTCTCTGCCAGCTTTGCACATCTAGAGAGTGACATTTTTGCCCATTCTTCTTTGAAAAATAACGCAACCTCTGTCAGGTTGGATGGAGAGAGTCCAGGGACGAAACTAGGGGGGGTGCCTGCCCCATGTGATGCAACTGGGGGGGTGCCGGAGACTGACAGCCACCAGCTCTCTGCACAGAGAGCACAGAGAACTGAGCAATCGGCTGTTTGATTACTCGGTTCTCAGCCTTAGAGCCGGCGGGGGACAGATGCAGCATCTACCTAGGTAAGTATGATTCATAAACAAAATTCCCATACTTCTCTTTTAATTACCCCACATCTTCTCTTTCTTGCTATCTGGCCCACATGACAATTAGGCCTCATTCACATGGAGCATATGCGTCCATGACCAGTGTGATGGCCGTATACTTTGCGGGGATGCATGGTGTTCTGTGCATCCTTGTGAATGCAGTCCAGTCAAAGTCAATTGGGACGCAGCAGCTGCACGGACAGTCGAATGTCAAAATTTGACATGCAGACAGGAAGGGATGCATATATACGAATGCACAGTGTCTGCATTCGGATCTGTGCACCCACTTATATAGGTGAAACTCTCTGGTGAATGCAAATGCAGCAACAAGTGGCTCAGCATACAGGACCTGTCTCAGAGCCTGTCTGAATGAGCCCTTATGGGATTTTATCAAAACTAGTGTGTGCTGAACTTAGAATGCAGTAGCCAAGAGTAAGAAATGTAAAACACAGTGAGGGGAATTTATCAAAACTCTTGCAGACATAATTTGGAACAGCTGTGCATGGCAACCAATCAGCTCATAGCTTTAATTTTAAAAGTGGAACAAGCTGAAGATAGAAGCTGATTGGTTGCCATGCACAGCTGTTCCAAATTCTGACTGCAAGAGTTTTGATAAATTCCCCTCACTGTGTTTTACATTTCTTACTCTTGGCTACTGCATTCTAAGTTCAGCACATTCTTTGTAAAAGTGGTTGTAAAGGCACAACATTCCATGCATGAAGGTAAAAAAACTTCTGCGTGCAGCGATCCAGCGATGTCCACGAGAGCCTTGGCTGTCTGGGGACTCGCACTCCTGATTGGCTGTTGGCAGCAGCGGGAGCCACTGGCTCACACTGCTGTTAATCACAGCCAGTGAGCCAATCAGAAGACGGAGGGAGCGGAGTCGAGCCATGGCTCCATGTGTGCTTGGACACAAGCTGCTTGCTGCAGGGACACCCAGAATGAGTCAGGGGCCAGAGGTTGCCGGCGAGGGGCCCAAGAAGATGAGGATCCAAACTGCTTTGTGCAAAACCATTATACAGAGCAGGTAAGTATAACATGTTTATTATTTAAAAAAAAAACAAAAACAAAACAAGACTGTCATTAAAGCACATGGCCCTTTAAGCCCCTGCTACTGTTGATGCAATCTGACCATACCCACAGTTTTGGCGTATCGCAGCTATATTGCCACATACCATTTTTCTTTGGGGGGGGGGGGGTGCAAAAAATTGTCCAGCCCCGGGTGCCACATGTGCTATCTACGCCACTGTGAACAACAATGTTCAAATCTTGTCACAGATTCTCAATTGGATTTAGGTCTGGACTTTGACTGGGCCATTCTAACACATGAATATGCTTTGATCCAAATCATTCCATTGTAGCTCTGGCTGTATGTTTAGGGTCGTTGTCCTGCTGGAAGGTGAACCACCGCCCCAGTCTCAAATCTTTGTAGACTCTAACAGGTTTTCTTCTAACATTGCCCAGTATTTTGCTCCATCCATCTTCCCATCAACTCTGACCAGCTTCCCTGTACCTGCTGAAAAAAAGCATCCCCACAACATGATGCTGCTACCACCATGTTTCACGGTGTGTTAATTTTCCTCCACACATAGCGTTTTGCTTTTAGGCCAAAAAGTAACATTTTGGTTTCACCTGACAAGAGCACCTTATTTCACGTGTTTGCTGTGTCCCCCACATGGCTTCTCGCAAGCTGCGAACGGGACTTCTTATGGCTTTCTTCTGGACACTCTTGCATAAAGACCAGGTTTGTGAAGTGCACGACTAATAGTTGTCCTATGGACAGATTCTCCCACTTGAGCTGTGGATCTCTGCAGCTCCTCCAGAGTTACCATGGACCTCTTGGCTGCTTCCCTGATTAATGCCCTCCTTGCCCGGCCTGTCAGTGTAGGTGGACGGCCATGTCTTGGTAGGTTTGCAGTTGTGCCATACTCTTTCCCTTTTTGGATGATGGATTGAACATTGAAAACCATTTATCATTTTTTCCCACTTCACAATTATGTGCCATTTTGTGTTGGTCTATTACATAAAATCCCAATAAAATACATTTAAGTTTTTGGTTGTAACAGGACAAAATGTGGAAAATTTCGAGGGGTATGACTACTTTTTCAAGGCACTGTACATGGATTGAACTTTGGGTGGTCACTGCTGCACCGGCCAAATTTCAATCCATGTATGGCTGGCTTAAGGCTGGCTTGTACAGTCAGCCGGCTGCAACCTGACTAGGTAATCCAGTTTGCACTAGTAAATGCTATTACTGCATCTGGCTCTGATACCATATATCAGTTGAAATATTTACTACGATCTGCTAAATCTGAATGTTTACCAATCTCCAGCTAAAAGAATAATCTGTCACATTCTGGTTTTAATCTGGTTTTAATGAAGTCAGTAATTGGTAGGCTTATTCAATAAATCTGGATAAATAGCTAGTTGAATGGCTTATAAATTATAATCTGCAAATTGAAGTAATTCATGCCATTACAGTAAGAGATCATCTCTTAGCTGATCTGTCTACAGTAACAGATTTGACTGGTGGCTATAGGTTACTAAACTTTGTGAATCATGACTGCTGTCTGCAATATCAATTAAGCTTGTTAAAGAAGAACTGTACCGAGAGCAAAACAATGCTGCCACGGCTGGCTTCCAAGAATACTAGTCACCTGCATGACTCTATCTTCAATGGAAAGTTATTGTGAAACAAAGTTGTTGCAGGTCAGTGCCTCAGAAAGTATTGAAGCCATTGAATTAGTATGACAGCCAAGCAAGTAGCAATTTATGTAAATAAACAATGGCAGCCTTCATATTTTCTCAGTACAGTTATTTTTTTTAAGCAGACCTTGCACTACAAGCAAGGCCTGCTTATTAACTTGCCCCCCGTCCTCTGCTAAACTGCTGTAATAAAAAATAATTAGGGAAAAAATATAAAATTTACCTTTCCTCTGGCATACTACAGGGTCTTTCCAACAAGATCCCAGGGAAAGCTGAGTAGCCCAATTGGCTGATGGCTCTCCAGCAGTGCAGTGGGCTAACCTCGCTAGAATAAGTGTGACATGATTCTCACCTAAGCAATAAAGGTAATATAATGCTCTCCTGCCGGCCCAGGAGTGACAGAGCTGCTGTGCATGTCATGGAAGGATTGCTGGGCTGTGTAACTGCAGCCAACTTCTCTACTTTCTCCTATAGCGTCTGACAGAAGTGGAATTGTGTAATAGTGCTCACTCTTTGCTCTCCATCCTTTCTCCTGGCAATGCAACATTATTGGATCCAATCAGCATCAGGGGAAGGATGCAACAGCCACAAAGGGCATTAGAACTTGTAGTTTACTAAAGGAGCAGCTCAATACAAGTGAATGGGGGACAAATGGACTCTAAATTACAAGAGCCAAGACTCCTACATACAGGAAGGAGAGGAGAGGAGAGACAGGGGTGCTTTTCCCAATCAAAAGATACTGGGGTTTTGCTGAGGAGAAGCTGTGCAGAGAAGAGAGGGAGAGAGAGTCAAACAGCGTGGACTTGCTGCCACTGCCTGACTGCCTATATCAGAGAGAGGACAGACCTGCGGCTGAGACTACCAATGCTTGCCAGAGACCAAGCCACATGTGTGAATCAGAGCTGAGAGACTGAGCCTCCAGGACTTGAAACTGCTAACCCCCAAGCATGTAGAGCTAGACCGGTCTTATGCTGGGAGTGGTGAGAGGAGATACAACACTTAACTCCTTGCTACTCCCACTTCCACATAGACTGATTGTTACTTAGCAGCCACTACATACTCTTAAAGAGACTGGTTCCTGTGCAGCATTTACAGAAGGGCCCCACCGCACGCCAGCCAACCCTAACATTTAGGCGCCAGGTACTTTGCAATCACCCTATAGGGGCCCCCCTGCTCAGGAACATTTCCGGATACCCACATAGAGTGCACTCAAGAACAGTTCAGGTAATTCTTCTGCCTCTTACACATGAGCAGACTTTTCCTGAAGTCCGCCGGACAATCCGCCCGTGTGTGGGCGCCGGCGGACTTTTTCCTGCCAAAAGTCCGGCGGACTAAGTTTTAAGTTTTGTTTTAAAATTGTCCGCTGGACTCGGCAGTCCGGCGGACAATCCCGCGGTCTGTATGCTAGTCCGCCGGACTTTTGGAAATGAACGGACTTGTCGATCATCGGAAAGTCCGTTCATTTAGAACGTGACGTCAGGTAGACGGGGCTAGCGAAGGCAGTGAATGCCGCCGCGCTAGCCCCGTCACCTGGTATGGATTTAAAGGGAATCCCCACGCCAAAAAAACTGCGTGGGGGTCCCCCCCAAATCAATCTCAGACCCTTATCTGAGCACGCAGCCCGGCCGGCCAGGAAAGGGGTGGGGACGAGCGAGCACCCCCCCTCCTGAGCCGTACCAGGCCGCGTGCCCTCAACATGGGGGGTGCCCTGGGGAAAGGGGGGCCGTGCGGCCCTCCCACCCCAAAGCACCTTGTCCCCACCCCTTTCCTGGCCGGCCGGGCTGCGTGCTCGGATAAGGGTCTGAGATTGATTTGGGGGGGACCAAATCCATAAATCCATGCCAGGTGAGGGGGCTAGTGCGGCGGCATTCACTGCCTTCGCTAGTCCCGTCTACCTGCAGTTACGTTCTAAATGAACGGACTTTGCTCCGTGTGTGGGCAAGTCCGTTCATTTTCAAAAGTCCTGCGGATTGTCCGCCGGAGAAGTCTGGGCGTGTGTGGGCAAGTCCACACGCTCGGAAAGTCAGGCGAAGCCCCACTGGAAGGTCCGGCGGTTTGTCCGCTGGACTAGGTCCGGCAGACAATCCCGCTGGAAAGTCCGATCGCGTGTACGAGGCATTCCTGTTATAGGTCAGTTTTCACTATATTTAGTTCTGCAACTTTGAAGTGTTCTATTGCTTGCTGCTAAGTTTTGCATTGTTTTGCATTGTTTATCTGCTTTGACATAATACATTTACTTAAAAATAAGTCTTTTCTATTATGTTCTATACCTGCTTTATATAGAATTTGGCAGACTAATTAAGGAGTGTATTTTTTTGTTTAATACATTTTTATTATTTTCCAGGAAAGTTACAAAATAATGTAATTAAACTCAAAGTAAAATAAGAATTCAATAAAAAGTACATAGGAGAAACTACAGTAAGCAATCCAAAGGTACAAGTACAAATAAAGTTTTATTTTAATGTTTCAAAAGATCCAGACACAGAATCTGATTTTAATGCAGTTCCATTTTACTTCATATTGGTCAGAACTAAATTGCTTTCAAACCTTTCTGAATAGTGATTGTACAATTACTAATGCACCATGATGGCAATAACACCATTGTTCATTTTTGTAGCTTATATAGGCAAAAACATGGCAAGGTTTGAACATTTTTTAAGCTAGCCATAGAGGGCTCAAATTTCAACCAATTTCTGCTGAATCGGCATTTATGCATGTTTTTTTTTTTTTTTTTATGAGTTTGTCGGGCAACAGCATGGGCTACCCTATGCGAAACAAAAGTATCAAAGTAGCTTATGCAACTTTTTTGGAATGTGAGCAGTTGATAGCCGTGTTCGTGCATTGTGCGTTGTAGGTTTGTGGTTCGTTCCTGGAATGCGCAGGTTTAAATGCCACCTGATAGATACACAGCTGATTTTATCCCTGCCTATTGCTGGAAATCTCCTGGGTAATATAAAGCTCCACAGAAGGTTTTTAAGAACACAGCCAGCTGACTAGCTCCTAAAAATGCTAGCAATTAATTGTCAAGAGCAACAATTGGTTGCTAAAGACATGACACAAATAGATACTTACGTAAAAAGCCACTAAAGTATCAGCCAATCTTGCATGGTCGCTCAATACATGAATTCTATTTAACTGATCTCTACAAGAGCTACTACATACTATTTGTGTAGCTTAGTCTAAAGGGACCCATTTGTTCTATGGGTCTAGCAATCAATTGCTAGCAATTATTGACTATCTATTTTAGTACCACATCTACAAAAAATTTCCAATGCAGCTCTAGCCTAATGAAGTGACTGTTATGCCCTGTACACACGGTCGGAATTTCCGACGGAAAATGTGCGATCGGATCGTGTTGTTGGAAAATCCGATCGTATGTGGGCTCCATTGGACTTTTTCCGTCGGAATTTCCGACACACAAAGTTTGAGAGCAGGATCTAAAATTTTCCAACAACAAAATCCGATCGTTTAAGTGCCACGCATGCTCAGAATAGATTAAGAGATGAAAGCTATTGGCTACTGGCCCGTTTATAGTCCCGGCGTACGTTTTGTACGTCACCTCGTTAAGAACGATCGGATTGTCCAACAACTTTGTGCGACCATGTGTATGCATGACAAGTTTGGCACAAAATCCGTCGGAAAAAATCTGATGAATTTTGTTGTCGGAATGTCCGATCGTGTGTACAGGGCATTAGAGTGTATTTACATCTCTTAATATCAAGCGATTAAAATTGCCCATGCAGTTTAGCTCTAAATGGATGACTGATGATTCAAGTCTAAAATAATCATACCTAGTCCCAAAGAAACTATGGGTATGCAGTAGGTGTGGACCCTTAGGGCTCATGCACACAGGCCTACAATACTCTTGGGTTGATTTACTAAAGGCAAATAGACTGAGCACATTGCAAAGTGCAGTTGCACTCTGAAAGTGCAGTTGCTCCAGAACTTAGTAAATGAGCAGAAGCTCTGCTGACTCTCATCATCCAATCACGTGCAAGAAAAATTTTAGTTTTATTAATTATTCCTTGCACGTGATTGGGCACTCTTCGGAAAGTGAAGCTTTACCCCATTTACTAAGCTTTGGAGCAATTGCACAGTCTATTTGTCTTTAGTAAATCAACCCCTCTGTGTTCACATCCAGAATTAATATTGATCTGTACTCAGCATTATTGTATCCTATGGGCCTATACACAATGGGCTTTATTGGTCTACAGCAGGGGTCTTCAAACTATGGCCCTCCAGTTGTTCAGGAACTACAATTCCCATCATGCCTAGTCATGTCTGTGAATGTCAGAGTTTTACAATGCCTCATGGGATGTGTAGTTCCACAACAGCTGGAGGGCCATAGTTTGAGGATCCCTGGTCTACAGCGTAAAGGTACATAAAACTAAACACTAAAAAGGGAAAAATCTGCATCCGAAAACAAACTTATGCAGCGTATTTTCTTTTCCAATGATTTTTATTGTTTTGAAAACAAAGATCTTAAACAAATGAGTGTGTCCAGTAGATTCCCAGAATAAGAGCTTACACACATTCCTGTATACCTTCCAGCATTATAGGACCATTTTATACATCTATACATTAAAGAGGAACTGCAGTCTGCTCACATAGTTTTTTAATAAAAACATCTTTACCATCCTGAAGCTTCCCTCCAACCACGTTGCATATTTTTTTCAAATATACTGTGATTCTATACTTGCCAAATATGCTGCAGAAATCTCCCTCCACTGAGTCTGGCTGCATCCATTTTAACTGTGGGTAGCTGTCTGTTCACTTCCTGGATTTACACAGACACACAGAGGTACTCCTTCGGCTCTGAAGCCCTGCAGCTCTCATTGGTCCTCTTTTGACTCATCCCCCCTCCCTTCCTGGCAAACTCTCATGAGAGTTACAGAGAGAGCTGTGCATGATGTCATAAGCCTAGGCTTTTTTTCCCAGACAAGAAACAGGACGTGGGCTGTATAAGGTATTTACTGGCAGAAAAAAAATGTTTATTACCCAAAGTTAAAACAACAAGGGCAGAAGATTTATTAGATAGAAAGTTGAAAAATGACTGAAGGTCCACTTTAATGAAGTCTTTGATACAAAGAAAACTGTTCACATCATTGCCATGTTTTGGAAGCGCTATAAATGAAATGAAAAGAAGAAACCTAAGAAGAAATGAGAAAAAAAAAGTGTGAAGGTGTGTAGTCCACCTCCATGTTCATCCCACAGGTCCAACTTATAGTGTTAGTAATTTCCCCCTGAAATATAAAGTGTCCATGGGTCCCAAATCTTTTCAAATAAAGTAATTTTGCAATTCAGAGTGGCTGATAGTTTTGTGTTTACCAATGTAAACGAAATAGATAAAGACCTCCATGATCTGGTGATTGCTATTCTAGCAGCTGTTTGTCTCTGCCCTTTTTCTCTATCAGTCATATGAATAAAGCTTGCCGGGGGATTTTATTAGGACTGAACTAAAGTGTAAAAAAAATTATATTCTCAAATCCACAATCTTTTAACTCTCTGGCAAGTCCACCAAATATGGTAGTCACTTCCTTTCTGGCCACATCCCTAAAGCACTTAGGGGAGGCATCTGAGACATACAAGGCTATTTTTGTACCATATTAAAAGCTCCTTACAATTTGCATCAATATCGGAAGTGTTTATGTATAACTTAGAAGTCAGGAGGGCTAGTTTGTATCACTTAATAGGATCTAATGCCGTGTACACAAGACCGGACTTTCCGTCAGAATAAACCCTGATGGTCTTTCCGATGGAGTTCCGAACGTACGGACTTGCACACACACGAACGGTGAAGTCCCTTCATTTCAAACGGACTAAAGTCCGTTAGTTTTGAACGTGATGGCGTACGATGGGACTAGAAAAGGAAGTTCAATAGCCAGTAGCCAATAGCTGCCCTTGCGTCGTATTTGGTCCGTCAGACCAGCATACAAACAAACAGTTTTCCCCATAGAAATTGATCTGAAAGATTTAAAGCATGTTCTATTTCTTGGTCCGTCTGAATTTTTTAATGACAAAAGATCGGATAATCCCACACACGATCTGAATATCCGACGGAATGATTCCGTCTGACTTTTTCTGCCAGAAAGTCCGGTCGTGTGTTTATCTAAGTCCTGTTCCCACTTCACCATATATGGTAGTTTATCGGATTTCGAGGTAAAGAAAGATTATATTTCAGATATGTGACTAGGAATCTTGTCAACATTTTTGCAGTGATTATCCATTGATATCATGGTAGTTACATTTGAGTTTCGTGCTAGAGCCTGTAGGAAATGCCATATCTGTGCATGTCTATAGTATTCAGCTTGTGGCAGTTGATGTTTGTCTCATATAAATTGTTTCTACAAGATGCCCTGGTCATTAAAAAAATCTGCTATTATGAGAAATCCTTTGTTTGTCTACAAGGTAAAATGACTAAGATTAAAACCCAGGATTATTTCATATGGGGGCTAGCCGACTGGATGGGCACAAACCATAATAGGCTAGACTGATGGGGTGCACAGGATCCTGAGTTCAAGTGACAAGTGTAAACATTGTTGGATCAGGAGTTGGTGGTAATTAGTGGAAAGAGGTCTAACCTCTTGTCGGTGAGTGAGGACCCCAAAAGTGAACACGGCGCAGGTGACTTGTGTCACACAGACCCAAGATGCATGGTGAGATCGTCAGAGCCATAGCCTGCAACCACAGAACCAGAATGCTAAGCCTTGTGAATGAGTAACAATCAATCACTAGAGGAGCTGGTGCTGCACTGAACCAGGTGGAAGGCATTGTGGTGTTTTGGGCCCACCATCCATACACAAAGTGAGCAAATGAGGTGGATCTGCGTGGGCTTGGGAAGTTGTAGTGCTGGGAAGGAGGCCATGGAGAGCCTTAAACTTCTGTAGCCCCCAATAAGGCAACAACTATGTGGGGTCACTAGGGGCTGTCCTACAAGTATGTCATCTCAGGTAGACCCATCCGAGGCCTAACATAAAAAAGATTTCCTCTGCACGCCCTAGGTGACCATTTAGAAGATTTAGCAGCATAGCTTATTTCTATTTGGTTCCATTACTAAGAGATGTGAGATACACACTTTCCGCCAACTAATTTTTGGAAATGGTAAGCTTAGTATACATTTTACATTGGAATTTTCAGTTCTCCTGCCTCACCACTGCAAGAACATTTTCAATGTAGGATTGTTGGGCATTTTTAGGCTTTTTAAAAAAAAGCATGGTGCAGAGATTGCAGAAGTTACATTCATTCCTAGTCATTGATCCAACATTAACTCTCAGTAGTGAACTAAGGTAAAGTTAGAATAAACTGAAATCTGATTGGCTGCGGGAATTACTGCTAAGCACTGGTCCAAACATGTTATCATATATTGACCCAAACTATCACCAAGCTTTAGGTGCTGGTACTCAGTAGCAGAAGAAATGGAAGCTGCTCTACAAGCATCCATCTAAATATAGAACTTATTAAAGCATTTCCTACAATTCCTTTTTTTATATAATAACAATCTTATGCAAAGCTATGCCTGGAATTTAAGGCGTTTTATTCAATTTCCCTGTAATCTTACAAGAATTAGTTGTGGTTTGTTAACTTAAGTTATTACTAAAACCAGTAATAATCAAATGCAGAGACAATTATTTAATACGATAAAGAGTAGATACATAGCCTTACAGATACAACTGTCCCTTTCAGGGCAATCATAATGTTGATGCTGCTCGTAATAAATTTGAGCTTGACACCCCTGTCATACAGTATGTTCTTTAGACATTTTATAAAGAAAAAAAATAATGTAATTTAAATCATGTGCAATGCTTAAACTCGTTTAATGTAATATGAGGTTACTTGTCAGCAATCTACTGAATTACTGAATTAAATTGAGAAAATTCCCTCTTCCTGAATTTAATGTGCATGTGGTATGTAGCATGTTAGCATTTGGGTATAGTGCTGACTTTTTACACAGTGATTTCCACATGGAAAATGTTTAGTATGGGAAAATATTAAAGATGTTTTTTCATAGAAGAGTTAAGTGTCATAAAAAATATTCTTATGTATTAAAAATGTTACCCCAGCAGCTGCACAAATGGAAGCAATGCCTTTAACAACTGATTAGGCATGCATGTGTGTGTTTTGCCCTTTATTTATCTACGTTATATATATACTGTGCAAGTATCGGATACAATATATGGTTACCAGATTTTCAAGTTGCTGATTTTCATCTTCAGGTTATTGATCCCACGTCTATTAGGGCTCATACCCAGTAGTACCAGTTTTGTGCAAAAAGTAGACAAACTAGATATCTTATCATATCTATATTTATTAATAGTTTTAAAAGCATCATATCGGTGCATGTTATATATTCTTGTGTTGAATTATATCTACAGTAAACACATATCTTTTCAGTTTAGGATTGAGTAGAGAAATCAATGGCAGTCTAACATTTTCTCATTGTCTTTAAATGTCCACAGTGGAAGTTTTCCCCTCACCTCCATCTATAAAATTTTGGATTTCCCATTACTTTCTGTCCCAATGACAAAATAAATAGAGAGGAAAAAATGTCTCCATCCATTGAGACTGAAACCAATAAAAACGTATCCCTGCCTCACTCTATTAAAAACGAAAATGTTTTAGTTATGGATATACATTAAACGTTAAAGCAGTAGTAAAGTTTACAACAAAAAAGAAACCCTGCAAGGTAAAGGCATAATGCCCTAGTATGCATAATGCTAGCACATTATGAAAGACTTATCTTGAAACAAAGCCCTCCATGGGAGCTCTGTCACTGCTGACAGGGCTTCCATCTTCACCTGGTCTTCCTCCCGGCTTTGCGGGTTGTGACTGCTTGAATAGCCAAGCCACAATGACATGTCTTCCATGCTTGCATGCGGGAATCATTGTTTACAGCACAGGAGAACAAGTAGGGTCCTCAAACACAGAGATTTATCCAAGTGTTATAAGTTCTGTGTGTAACACCAAATACATCTTTTGATTAGAAGGGCAAAATATTGTACTTTACGAAAGCCCCCATGGCCCAGTTCATGCAGATTATCACAAAAGATTCCCAGTTACTGTATTCCAGTTGAAAAGTTTGGACCACATATTGTTCCCCTAAAGCTGAGTACACATTGGTAGAAATGTTACACTTTACACAAGAAAGGATTTTGCCTGCTTTTCTTGCGCTGTTTGCTCGCTTTAAAAACTGCAGCTTGGCATTGCATGCTATTATTATGTTTGCTAGCTTATAACACTAGCTGTAACACTAACGAGAGATCCCACCTAGAAAAGGGACGCCCCCTGGTCTTTGTCTGGAAAGTGCCTTAAAGAATCGAATCACTACCGGATCACTGACCAACGGTCTTTCCAGGTATACACTGAGTGGTGACACCTGACTCTTTAGGGTACTAATAGCCAAACACTTATCCACTAGCCCCCCCCAGAGGAACTCCAGAACTAAATCCAGGCTGTACAAATTTAAGGAGTTCTCTCAACACCACTTATTAAAGAGCCTCCAGACCTTAAACTAGATAGACCATGTCTCTCCCTTTCTACTACCCAGCAAGGTAGACACCACCTGATCTAAAAAAACCTTTCTCCTCAGAAGCTGTTTCTTAGTAACCACACTGCCAGGCTCATACTCTCTACCTGCAGACCAAGAACAGGACCCTGAAAGAGCAGATCTTCCCTGCATGTCAAAATCCCAGGAGGTTATATTGCCATCTTGGAATGGACTGGAAACCATGGCCTTCTGGGTCAATGCCCAGAATCAGTATGGTCCACTTGCTCTGAAATTCCTCAGGACTGCCGGCAATAATGCCAGAGGGGGGAAGGCATAAAACACAGAGGAAATTGCCAAGGTTGGGACAGAGTGTCTACTGCTAATGCTCTGTTCCACCTGCTTAAGGTTTAGGGGGCAAAAATACACCCACCAATTAAGGCTCCACTTGGACTCTCTCAACAACCTCCTGCTGAGAAAATCGGCCACTTGGTTTAACTCCCCCTTCAGCTGAACTGTTGAGACTGATGCTACATTGTTTTGAGATACAGCAACCTCAGAGTGTTGCTCACGGTTCCCCTTGTCTGTTTTCATATGCCACCTTAGTAGAAATGTCTATCAGAGTTTGTATGTGCTGCCCCTGGAGCTCCCTCTGGAAGGACTTGAAGAAAAAAGGGAATATTTGGGACTTTAATTGAGACGCAACAGGGAATATTACGTCTCCATCCCTGGTTGCTTTTGCAAAAAAGAGGGGGGGGGTGGGACTTTAGATGAGGTGTGTGAGGTAGAGCCAGACACAACCATATACATATGTAAAAAATGATATTATTTATTAGACCAAAGATAGGGAATGGATCAACCCATATAAACGCATAGCACATTGGCATATAAAATACAAAGCATCAACATATATATTGAGGATAGTCACCAACATGACACAGAAAGTAAATATTGTACATCACAGTCCCCCCAAACGCAGTAGGCATAACATTATATCAGGGTGGTAGAGCAATTAAAACCACCTAGAATGATACATATGAGATGGATGCATCAAAATAAGCTCAATGACGTTTCGTGGACTTCTATCCACTCATCAGGAGCAAGTGCATTCGTATACTAAAAAGGGGATAAGACTGGAAGGGTAGAGGGATTAAGGATGATGATGAACAGATAAATGGCCATAACTGAAAGTACTCATATAAGAGCTGATACTAGGTCATGCGATACCACCTGCCGGAGGTCAGCCAGATAAATATGTCCAGCACGGGAGCTGAGGAAAGGACCCAAGCATGAACCAGGAGCACATACGCAGTCCCCCAAAAAAGTGTATATGGAAAAATCTTGATGTAACTGTGGATGGGTTTTCTGTATTGTATACAATAAAGTAAGTGGTTTGTTACCATATTGGTATAAATAAAAAGAAATGTCCTATAGAGTAGATCCATCACCACAGTATGAAAGTATATTATAGAGCATATCAACAAGATCCATATGGTAAGAATAGGGAAAAGGAGATGATATTCCTGAAATCAGGAGAAATTAATGAACACTAGCGTAGAGAAATTTAAGAATAATTCAAGAGCTTGCTATGTATTTACCCATGTAGGTCCTAATGGGATATGAACCAAAAATGGAGTGCAGTATGGGATTGTTGAGAAAAGGTCACTGAAGGGGAACTGCAGGGTGAGCCCAGCGTCCAGGGTCCCATCCAGCGTCACACTGGCATGACAACAAGGGAGAGACAGCACGGCAGCAGCCAGGCCTATTCACCATGTGTCAGCCAAGCTGAAATAGCACACGCCTGTGTGAAGGGACGCCCACTGGGCGTCGCACGCATGGAGTGGAAGGTGTGGCGCCGATGCACGGTGAAATCACCCACCCAATCCCCCATCCCCATAATGTGTGGGAAGGAGGGGAGAGGGAAGGCATGCAGCGGCTGTGCAAACAAAACACCAGCCAACCTGTTGGCTGCAGAACACACTAAACCAATTCAGCTCAAGGGAGTAGAGACAATTACAGCAGCAGTGTGTCCATCAAAATCAGCCTAGTTCAATGTGGTGTATGGTAACTTGACCACTAGGGGTCAGATACAAGGAAGTGAAGGCTCTTGAACCACACACACCTCCATCCCTAATCAGTATCAAAGAAAAAAGGGAATATTTGGGACTTAAAATGAGACGCAACGGGGAATATTACGCCTATTATGCTTTTGCAAAAAAGAGGGGGGGAGGGTGGGACTTTAGATGAGGTGCATGAGGTAGAGCCAGACACAACCATATACATATGTAAAAAATTATATTCTTTATTAGACCAAAGATGGGGCATGGATCAACCCATATAAATGCATAATAGCACATTGGCATATAAAATACAAAGCATCAACATATATATTGAGGATAGTCACCAACATGACAAAGAAAGTAACAGTCCCCCAAATGGACAGTCCCCCAAATGGAGTAGGTATAACATTATATCAGGGTGGTAGAGCAATAAGAAGGACTTGAGAGCTAGCAAAACTGCTCTGAGCATAATTTGAGGATTTCCTTGCTTCGTCTGTCTGCCAAAACCCCTGTACTAATGCCGACACTAAGTGAGCTTCCCACCCCATGGAGCTTGCATCTGTTGTTACCATCCTTGTGACCCGGAAGACCCACAGGAGTTCCTGAAACAGGTTCATCAACCTGCTCCACCACCAGATCAACATTTTTACCCAAGCTAGAGCCCACACCATAGAATCAAACAACTTTAGTTGGATTCTAGACTTCTAAGATGAACAGTTGCAGAGGCTGCAAATGCAACCCCGCCCACTGTACCGCTGTGATGGAGGAGGTTAACAGACCTAGGACTGAAATAGCCTCCCTTATGGACATTGGTTGATTTCCTAGTAACAGGCTGACTGTGTCATCGATCCTGTCGATCTGTCCCTGTAAAAAAGCATCCCTTAGGTCTATTGAGGCCATAAAGCAGCCCAGGGGAAGGAGAGTTTGAAAAAAATGTAATCAATTCTGGATGGACTTTTTTCTGAGGTTTCAAATTTAATATCAGCCTGAACTTTCCTGATTTTTGTTTTACTGCAAAGATGTGGTAATAAAATCCCTTGCTCACCTCCGAAGGGGGAATTGGGACCACCACCTGCTGTTCTTCCAACTCCTGCAGTGATGAGAGTAAGACTGCTGCTTTCTCTGTACACTTCAGCAAATCTGTGGCCAGCAACCTCCGTGGAGGCGGTCTTGAAAGCTCTGGGCAGTACCCCCTCCTCACAATTCCCAAAAATAAATTAAATGGAGGTGATCACCTTTGACTGCAGAATGAATGTCATTGGGACTTTTGGCTTTGGTCAGAAGGGTGGAAAATTGCTCCCCTCTTTCCATCTGTCCCCATGACCTCTTTTGGGCTTCGTTCCTGTTGGGCTGAAATTCCTTCTGATAGCAAAACTCCCTCTTTCCCTGGTCGATTGATTTACACTTGATGAGGAATCCCTTCTTTTTATCCGCAATGCAGTTTGACACAGCCTCCAGCCCGAGGCCAAACAGCAAGTCCCCGTAAAGGGACTGCCACACAGCTTGACTTTCAATTTTTCCTTGGGAGTGCTGGCTTCTATATATGTCTGCAGCTGAGAGAGACAATACTCCATGTTGTGGGCAACAACCATGGTTGCCATAGTTGGCTTTAGATTTGCCTCAGTAGAGTCACAGGTTTTCTACAACAGGGAGTCTATTACTTATCAATGGGATCTGTCATCAACCCCATGTCCTCAAAAGTCATAATGGGTTTCCTCAATACCTGCAAGAAAGCCACGTCAAGTCTGGATTTCAAATAAATGCGCGTTCTTGTGCCGGATTACTAACCGTCGTGAAGTACTCTTCAAAGGGAAGCCTCCTCTTTAAAGATTTTGAGAAGGAAGTCCCTCCTTTCCTTTTTAATGGACTCAACTAAAACCTCATGTATTGGAAACAGATTCAGTTCCTGCTCTCCCAAACTCAGACTTTGATACATCTGGTCATGCGAAGATAGGGGTTTCCTTTCCTCCTGAATATCCAAGGTGGTACAGATCGCCCCAACAGATCTTCCATTTCCTCCAGAGATAATTCATACCTTGAGGCCCCCCTTGCTTTGTCCTCTAGTGCATCTTCCTCCAACTCCGGATGGGAGTCAGTGGATACACTATTATCCTCCTCATCTCCTCCTCCCTTGCTGTCCCTGAAGCCTCGGCATTAACAGACTGTGGAGCTGTAGAGCTGGCAGCGGACACTGCTGTGTTGCTGGGAGACTAACCTAGGGCTGCGAAAGAGGGAAGTTAGCGATCAGGGATTTAAAGGACTGAAAAGTAGCTGATGACTACTTAACGGAAGTCACCAAGTCCTTACACTGAGAGACGGACTGCTCCCTGACTAACCCCTCCACACAGGATTTACACACCATCTTGCTCTAGGACTCCTAAAGTGTAACTTTACATCAAGGGCACTTCCTCTTCGTCCCATGAGAAGGAGGTTTGATTTTTTCTTAGGCTTTAGCCTAGAAAAGCAATAAACATTCAGGGAGGCAGCCACTTCTCCGGTATGAAGAAGTGAAAGTGAGCCCCCAAAGCCTCCCTCTACCATCAGGGGAGAGGCTGAGGTGGACATGCACCATCTGACAGGTAACTAACCCAGTATCCCTGACAGTGCACATGCTTTCAACAGACAGACCCCTTCCTCCCCTTAACTCCCATGTTGCAGAGCCTCACTGCCCGCTACAGTCTTGGTTCCAATAGCAGTGTCTACTATTTTAAATTGGTGGAGGCTGTGTTTCCTGATTGAGGGAGGAGCCTAGGTCTCTCAGCAGTGCTATCCTGAAAGACGCTTGGAGCAAAAATGATTGGAGGGGAAAAAAGAGAGAGGGGCAACATGCATCTCTGTGTCTTTTCCCTTTCTTATTAGTCAATAAGGATGTTCAACAACATAGTCTTATGCCCCGTACACACGAGCAGATTTTCCGTCAGAAAAAACTTGGATGTTTTTTCTGACGGAATTCCGCTCAAGCTTGGCTTGCATACACACGGTCACACAAAAGTTCTCTGAACCTTCGACTGTCAAGAATGCGGTGACGTACAACACTACAACAAGCTGAGAAAATTAAGTTTGATGCTTCCGAGCATGCATCAAATTGTTTCTGAGCATGCCTAGGAATTTTGCACATCGGAATTGCTACAGACGAACGGAATTTCCGATCTGAACTTTTTCCGACCGAAAAATAGAGAACCTGCTCTCAATCTTTTGCTGACTGGAATTTCGCCAGCAAAAGTCTGATGGAGCATACACACAAGCTCACATCGGACTTTTGCTGGGGGACTTTCTGGTCGTGTGTATGGGGCTTTAGAATTAAGTAACTGCATGGAGTGAATCAGTTGAAAATACAGAGATTCTATTGACTATCCAGTCATTATAGATTTCTGAGGCTTTAAAAGTTATTCACCCTTCCCAGATGGAATAAAAGGTGAAAAGTCAAACAGTTTGACCATTCTAATTTCCTCCATCAAGCACATTTTGGATATTCTCAGTAACCATTCGCCCACTGTAGGTGGATTTACTGATTTCCAGTGCTTTGTGATTAAGCTTTTGATTGCATTCAATAAATGAGGTAGCATTGTTTTTTTATATTTTGGGACTGACATTTTGGTTTTAAGAAACAGGACTATCCATGGGTCATATGGAAGGGAGAGACAAGTGATCTTGTCTACCAGCTCAAGAATTTGCCTCCATTATGCAGAAATCAATGTCCCCACTTCTTTATTATATCCCCAACATAAAGGAAAAGCCTGATGATTCCATTTATTTATACGCAACAGAGTATAGTACCACTTGGTCAGTGCTTTTTTTCAGCCGGAACCTCTTGCCCTTGTCTTGTGCTCATGGCACACTACGGTCATTTGTAAATACAGAAGGCAAGGCATGGTTCTGAGTTTGCAAGTAACAGCGCTCCTCTCAAGATGGCTGCCTTGGAACTCTGATTTCTGCAGCAGGTGGGTGGCATTTATCTTGAAAGCTCAAGCTTGCTGATACTGTACATATTCCAGCCCACAGACGTGGACTTTCCTTGTGTTGTGCCGGTGTTGTTCCTGGCTTCCTTCCTTTGTGAGTGCATTGGTTTAAGTCTTGTTTTAATTGTGTGCTCTGTTTTTTTTTCTCCTAAACTCAGTATGTAGCACACCCCTGAGCTCTGTACTCTCTACGTAGTGCACTCCTAAACCCTGCACTCTGTGCAGCACACTCTTGAACTCTGCATTCTGCACTCCTGAACTTTGCATTCGGTATATAGGGCACTCCTAATCCCTGCACCCTGTGCTTAATGCACCTCTGGTATTTACCAATGCCCATTTAGGACCCTACCACTACCAGTCCAATTTGGCCATTGCCCAGGGCCACACCCAGGGGACGCATTGGAGTTCCTGCACCTATTCTCTGAGAAGAAAAGCCCTGCACCGGATAAACAATATATAGTGCTCTCTGCTGTGGAGGAGTTTATCGAAGATGAATTAACTAGTTTCAATACCTTGCTTGTTACACCTGCAAACATTTGTTACTGGAACGAAAGCTGAGAGGAAATCTTTCAATGGGAACAGCTGTTTCAGTGGCAACTGTCTATGAGGAGATTTCCCCTCACTTTGCAGAAATATCTCCCCTTTCCCCAATCTATCCCAAGCGATTAAAAAATTTTTTTTTTTTGGCTACACCTTCTGGGTTTTTCTGAATCTTTAAAGCTGAATTACTGATATGGAATTTTTTGCACCGCTAAATTGATCTAGTTTGGACTAAAGTAAGTATGCAAATGCCATCCCAGTGGGATCCTTGTGGAAGCAGAGAATCACTGTTCTAATAACTGCTACAACAGAGATCACCACTGTCTTCAGGGTTAAGGAGGATGGCCACAGGGGCTCACTAGCTTGCACAGGTGCTTTTCACAGAATGCCTTGCAATATTTTCAATGAAAAGTATTCATTCCCTGATTGATTGAGGTGGAGAATAAGACCGGTGATGTCACTATCTCCACCATGACCAATTAGTGATTGCATTCGTTGCAAAAAAATTTAAATATTCTGTAAATGATGCTCATAGGAGGTGTTCACTATGCAGCAGGGCAACTGGGATCCAAATCAAATCAGCAATCACAGTATTAGCTGCTGAATACTACAGTGATTCTCCACATCCAATGGGATCCCACAAGTGTGGCATATGCATACCTATGATGTTTCAGGCTGGACCAATGTACCTATGCAAAAAATATCCATACCTGGTAGAAGATATTGATCTATGCCTTAAAAAAGTTGAGAAAATTCTTGGAAGGTGTCATGCAGAATCTCTTAGACCGGGGGTCTCAAACTGGTGAACCTCCAGCTGCTACAAGTCCCATCATGCCTTTTCCTGAGGGAGTCATGCTTGTGTAGTGACCATAACCCCTTGAGGGACGGCCTTGACTTTTGGGCTTACCAGTTACCTCCTGCCCAGGCCATTTTTCAGCTTTCAGTGCTGTTGCACTTAGAATAACAATTGCGTGGTCATGCAACACTGTACCCATGTGAAATATTTATAATTTAGAAATAGAGCTTTCTTTTGGTGGTATTTACCCATTCCAGCCCTGGAAGGTTTTACCCCCTTCCTGACCGGGCCATTTTTTACGATACAGCACTGCGTTGCTTTAACTGACAATTCCCCGTTTGTGCGATGCTGTACCCAAAAATATATGTCCTTTTTTCCCCAAAAATAGAGCTTTCTTTTGGTGGTATTTGATCACCTGTGCGGTTTTTATTTTTTCCGCTATAAACAAAAAAAAACGACTATTTTCAAAAAGAAACTTTTTTTTTACTTTCTGCTATAAAACATGCTCAATAAAACATTTTTAAAAATCAAATTTCTTCATCAATTTTAGGCCAATTTGTATTCTGCTACATATTTTTGGTAAACAAAAATCCCAAAAAGCGTATACTGATTGGTTTGCGCAAAAGTTACAGTGTCTACAATCTATGGGATAGATTTTGGGACTTTTTTTTTTTATGTTTTTACAAGTAATAGCGCTAATCATCGATTTTTAGCAGGACTGCGGCATTGCAGCGGACAAATCTGACACTTAGTGACACTTTTTAGGGATCAGTGCTAAAAAAAAATGCACTGACACTGTATAAATGACACTGGCAGGGAAGGGGCTAACATCAGTGGCAATCAAAGGGTTAACTGTGTTCCCTGGGAGAGTTATTCTTACTGTGTGGGGGACAGATGCACTCAAGGAAGAGAGACATCTGTGTTCCTGATTAGCAGGAATCACAGATGTCTCACTTTCTGTCTGACAGAAGGACGATCTGCCTTGTTTACATAGGTAGACTGTCCTTCTTTCTCTTCAAAGAGCCTTTGCGGATGGCCAGCGGCCATCACAGCCGCGAGACCCGCTGATTGGCTTCCGCTATGTCCAATCACAGCGGGAGTGCGGATCCGGCGGGACACACACGCGCCTCAGAGCCGTGCATGAAAATCACGTACAGGTATGTGATTTTGCGCTTAAGGGCCACCCTGCCAATGAGAGCTGCAGAGCTGGAGGTGTGCCTCTGTGTGTCTGTGTAAATCCAGAAAGTGAACAGGCAGCAGCTTCAGCTGCCCACAATTAAAATGGTTTTCCAACATATTTAGTAAGAGGCATGGCGAGTGTTTTGAAGTTGTTCTTTATTGTCACAATTTTTTGGAAAATAAAAGACATTTTAAAAAATATTTTTTTTCACAATTTTCTTTTTTACATACTGTCACCAGTGCAGTGCAGCGTGATCATATAACTGTTGTGGAGGTGATCAGGGACACTGACTGGTGACAGTATGTAACAATAAAAAAAGTGTAATAATTGTTTTTAATTTTTTTATTACATTTTTTTTACTTTTTTTTTAACACACTGTGACCAGAGGAATACAGTGTTACCATAGTAACACTGTACTACTCTGGGGAAGTGATCAGGATTTTAAACACATTATGATTGTTTGTAGCAGTGAATTTCACTGTTATAAGCAACCATTTTTACTGAATGAAATTGATTAATTCAGTGTTTACTAGTGTGGTTATCTGTGATTGGCCACAGCTAATCACATGGTACAGATGGGCTGTGATTGGCCCTGTCTGTACCATGTGATCACTGTGACCAATCGCAGAGATCAACACAATAGTACACAATGAATCGCATGAATCAAAGCTTTTCATTGTGTACAGTTGCCCTTTGATCTGCTGTGATTAGTCACAGCGATCAGAAGGTACCGGCAGTGGCCGGTACACTGATCAGTCATCCAGCCCATGAGGTGTGTTCCAGGGGTGCGTGGAAGGTGTGTTTTGGGAGGCCAGGCGGGAACCGGTTAAACCAATCGAATATGCAATAGCCATAACTTTCCTTCTGAAAAATTTAGACTCTGTTTCAATCTGTGAAAAAATATCAATATGCATGTTGGTTTTGGCCCGCCATAACGGGTGATTGGAATGCACGCCAGCTCTAGTGAGATTGGAGCTGCGGCGCCCCTGTTTACACATAAAGGCTGACTGTCTTGTGCTTGAATTAGGCACTACCAAATGTGAGTGGGATTACTTATCATTGTACTGTACTACTTTATCTTAATCAAAATATACACTACACTTTGAGATTTTGTTCTGGTGTGTGTCTGATGTCCACCTCTGAGGAGCAGGAGATAATGACAATCTTTTTCCTTAGACTTCCTTGAGGATCCACCTTACACAGTGGGTGACAGATCGTGCAGCCTGTGAGGCGCACTCTGGGGGTGCGCGCAAGGAGCATTCCAAGAGGCCAGGCAGGAACTGGTTAAACCAATTAAATCTACAAAAAACGATCTTCTGAACGATTTAGAATCTGCTTCAATCAGTGGAAAAATATCAATATGCAAATAATGTTTATAGATATTAGTGCTTATAAGTGAAAAGAACATGCATATCATGTGAGAGCTTTCTGAGGATGCCAGAGTGGGAGGACCGCATAGAGGAGGAGTCATCGGCCGTCGTTTCCAGTGATGTTAGTTCTGGCCAATCATATCGGGTGATTGGAACGCACGCCAGCTACGGTGAGAGCAGAGTGGTGGCGCCTGTTTATACATAAAGGCTGACTGTCTTGTGCTGATTGGATTAGGTACTACCAAATGAGAGTGAGATTACTTAAGATTGAACTATTTTATCTTAATCAAAATAAACACTGGTGAGGAGGAGGAGGAGATAATGGCAGTCTTTATCCTTGGAGTTCCTTGAGGACTTATTGACATTCTTACTAAGAGGTCATGGATATCTGGTGAGTGAGGATCTGCAAGCACAGGATGATCACTGTATGGTGGTGCAAAGGAGATTACCATATTGGATTTTTGTGTTTTCAGGGGAAATTAAGGAACCTTTAACCAAATTACAAAAGACTCAACGTACAATAGACTTTAAGCATGGTTTATTTATGATATGCCTGTTCTTTTCTCTTATAAGCATTGCTATTTATAAAGATTATTTACATATTGAATTACAGTGTGTAGTGCTATCTTTATAGTTTAGAGATTTGTAAAGGGTGTGATTTGTATTGCACTTTTAAAAGGGCAGCTGCAGTTATAGCTATTTATTTTTGTGTTTATTTTTGCAAGATTTTTATTGGTGGTATACTTCATAATTGCTTACAGTATATCAGTTTCAATCAGTTTTAATTAAAACCATTAGCCAGAGCATAAAATTAATGATTATTTTGCATCAATTAGCAGCAATGAGATACTTTCTTCATAAAATTGTATTTCAATCAAGCAGATTATCGGTTATCAGTTGTCGACTATAGATCGATTATTCTGATTGGAAAATAAATTGTTAATTTATCAAAGTGTGTATGGCCACCATTAAAGAGGAACTACGGTCTTAAAAAAAAATTACCAACTATGAATACTGTAGCTGGTAACTTTAAGAAACAAACACTCCCCAGCCTAGGAGTCGAGTGCTGTTTTCACCCGGGACAGTTCTTTGACGGTCTTCGGATCCCCAGCATCACCATCTTGACTTCGGCCCACCCCTCTTCCCACCTGCAATCTCCCAGGGAATTTCACAGGTCCCAGGAGTTTGAGGGACCAGTCTGAATGCACAGCGCAATCTTGCACATGCGCAGTGGGGAGCCGACTGTGAAACTGCAGGAAGTTAGAGCTAGCTCTCTACTGTGAATGTGCGAGATGGCGCTGTGCTTTCAGAAAAGGGTACCCGCTCCTAGACAAAGAAGAAATGTAAAAAAAATGATAGTGGGGGATGAGGTGAGGAGGAGAAGTAGAACTTTTACTTTTAAGTTCCACTTAAAACACCATAGACAATATCAATATATAATATATTTTTTCATTCTACATCAGGCTTTCTCAACCTTTTAAACCTAGAGGAACCCCAAAAAATTATTTTTATGTGTCGAGGAACCCTTACTAAAACCAAATCATCAGGGGTCAATAGAAACAATGCTCCTGATATTGGTGGAGTTGATATTGGAAGAATGTCCCCCTTAAAGTGGTGTTCGGAATGCCACCCTTAAAGACAGCTAAAAAGATATTTGGTGTCATGCTGCTGGCTTTGCCAAGTGGTGCTGAACCTTGAACTCTGTAGGCATCATCAAAAAGGTGGTTCATCAGCCACAGCTCAAGGAGCCCCTAGCAACCTCTGGAGAACCCTGGTTGAGAATGGCTGCTCTACATAAATACTTGAGTCACTGATTTTTCACTGTTGACTTCTCATTAATGCTATCTATGGTCAAAATGTAAAATCATATTCGTGTTCAACTTGCATTACAATTATTTCTAGCCTACTCCTATTAATCCGAACATTCTTGATGTTTGTAAACTCACTTTGTGACGATCACACACATTTACTTCCTAGAATTCTGTGACACATATTCACTATGCCCTGTGAGTAGGCACTGCGGGTCCATACATTTCACAGAGCCTGCCCTCTGAACTATAGAGATGCTGAGAGGAGGAGTTTCAGGAGGAGGAGTCGGTACAGGAATCTGCCTGCAGGCAGCAAGGTACCATGGGATATGTAGTCCAGAAGAGGAGAAGCTCCAAACATGCAATGGATACATGAAGTTATGGAAAGCCAGTAGACAGGCAGAACTCACAACATGAAAGGAGATTTTTCAAGTAAACTTATACTGGATTGACAAATATAACTATTGTTTGTATTGCTATTACAATGCTGATGTTATAATATGAAAATGTATGCTGTGACCATAGATTTCTTTAAAAAAAACTGTCATGAAAAAAATATGGGTGCTGTCACTGCTGACCCACTAGTTAAAAATACTAATTCCCTGTCTCTAATGCTAATCAAATGGTTTCACTACTTTTTGAACTTAAAAAAAAAAAAAAATCACATTCTTCATTGTCTCATTCCGCTGTACAGCAAAGTGCTTCTGCTTCACAAGTGACAGACTGGTTGTCAAAACAGCTTACAATCACCAGCAATGTACCTTGACTACTGCCTGTCAGCAACATCTGTGCAATTTATGTATCTTAAGAGAACTGTCAGCTTTTTTCAGAGAACATAGAGACAACAAAATTTTACTTTTTGCCTCACTTCATTTTTAACCACTTCAATACCGCACATAGTCATATGACGCCCACAAGGTGGATCTCCCATCCTGGGTGGGCGTCATATGACGTCCCACCATTCCCGGCCGTCTAGGGGGCGCGCACGCCCGCGGCGTCGCTCGGGACCCGGTGCGCGTGCCCGGCGGCCGCGATGTCCGCCGGGCACCCGCGATTGCCCGTGAAAACAGCGGGACCGTGCGGGACCGTGGAGCTGTGTGTGTAAACACACAGCTCCACGTCCTGTCAGTGGAGAGGAGACTGATCATGTGATCCCAGTACGGAGGAACACCGATCGATCTCCTCCCCTTGTGAGTCCCCTCCCCCCACAGTTAGAATCACTCCTATAGGGAACATATTAACCCCTCCAGCACCCCCTAGTTTTAACCCCTTCCCTGCCAGTCACATTTACACAGTAATCACTGCAATTTTATAGCAACGATCGCTGTGTAAATGTGAATGGTCCCAAAAATGTGTCAAAAGTGTCCGAAGTGTTCGCCGCAATGTTGCAGTCACGAGGAAAAAAATGCAGATCGCCGCCATTACTAGTAAAAAAAAAAAAAAAATGCAATAAATCTATCCCCTATTTTGTAGACGCTATAACTTTTGCACAAACCGATCTATATAAGCTTATTGCGATTTTTTTTAGCAAAAATATGTAGAAGAATACGTATCGGCCTAAACTGAGTAAGGGCTCTTTCACACGGGGCGGATCAGTGCAGATCCGCCCCGTGGATAGCCGCTTGCTCAGCGGGGATCGCCGTATCGATCTCCGCTGAGCAGGAAGATGACAGGTCCGTCTCTGCACTCCGTGCAGGGACAGACCTGTCAGAGCGCCGCTCTCCCCTATGGGAGATCGGGTGACGACGGACCGTAGAGTCCCTTCGTCACCCGATCCGCTCTGCAGACGGATGAAAAAATTGGGTTTTCCTCCGTCTGCAGAAACGGAGCATGTGGACACGGACGAGAGCGGGTGTCAGCGGATGCTCATCCGCTGACACCCGCTATCCCATAGGGATACATGTATGTCCGTTTTGCATCCGAAAACGGAAGGATGCAAAACGGACATACGGTCCGTCCGTGTGAAAGAGCCCTAAAAAAAATTTTTTTTTTTTTTTAAAATGGGATATTTATTATAGCAAAAAGTAAAAAAATATTGTGTTTTTTTTTCAAAATTGTTGCTCTTCTTTTGTTTATAGCGCAAAAAATAAAAACCGCAGAGGGGATCAGATACCACCAAAAGTCGCAACGTCGCACGACTGCGCAATTGTTAGTTAAAGCGACGCAGTGCCGAATCGCAAAAAGTGCTCTGGTAAGGAAGGGGGTAAAATCGCCCGGTGTTGAAGTGGTTAAAGTGGCTCTAAAGGCTTAAGATTTTTTACATTACTGCATTCTGTGCATTAAAGTAAAAAAAAAAAAAAACTTCAGTGCGCAGGATGTCCATGCTAGCCCCCTTATACTTACCTGAGCCCAGTTTCAATCCAGCGCTGTGGATGAGAGCAGCGGCTATCTCCACTCTCTCTTTACTCACAGGGCAGATTGATAGCAGCAAGACCTATGGCTCCTGCTGCTGTCAATCAAATCCTATGATGAGGAAGCAGGCTTGCACAAGTACCCCCCTTGCAACCGGCAGAGGTGAGGGGAGATAGGAGTGGCCGTGGGGGACCCTAAAAGAGGAGGATCAGAGCTGCTTTGTGCAAACCAATGTAAAAGGTTTAAAATCACTGAAATATATTATTACTGTTATATAGTAACAAAACAAATTATACAGTAACAATACAATTGAGTTATAAAGATATAATTTAACTCCATTCTAACCTTCTAACAGTTTGTTTTTTGTTTTTGCAGCAGCGACGTGCCACACACATGCGTCCATGGCACACCACTGTTCAGCACTATAAGAACACTCCTAGCACACTGACCAAGCTGTCACTGACTGTTCCCAGTAGTTTGATTATGATTGTCTTATGTAAATTACACACTTTACATATAAATTTAACAACACAGGTACAAATAACCAGCATAAACATCTGGTGGACAGAACAATACATTATAGAGCTACTTTTGTAATATGGAAGCAGTTCCATTGCAGTATAAACTCCCTTCATAATACATATACAATTAGGAGACGATGGGAGGGGATTCCAATTAGTGGGATTTGCCATGTACAATTTTGTGCTTAGAAAACAAAGTATTTTTATTTGTACCTTTTTAACATCATTCAAAGAACAATTTGAACTTTAGATTTATTTGTTCTACCTAAATGTCAGAAGACATTTTGATGCAGCATGCAGCTACAAGATGATGGGTCAATATGCAAATCCCTGCTTTACATTCCCATCTGACTACATTTCCTACTGATAAATGCTGTTGACTTGGACTTAATGAGCAATCAGAGAGAATGGGCATAATTTGCATGATATTGTTGAATTTGTACGTGATGTACTCTTTCAAGCCTTTTAAAACCCATGGAGTAAAATGCAGGTACGGGCAGTAGTAAATTAAAGCTGAACTACAGGAATCAAACAAAGTCTACACTTGCCTAGCTCAGAGCTTCTGGCAGAACAACACTGGAACCAGCCAGACTGAGCCATAGGGTAAGTAATACACTTTATCCCTGCACCCCCCGTAAACAAGCATTTCAATTAGTATTAAACCCTCAGGGAAATTTAAGTTTAATACATTGAACACACAAAAACACACCCTAGTAAACTGTTTTGTAAACCTACAGTTTACAACTTGCAATGCTGCTGGCTCCTGCTCTTTCAGTGATGCTTCCCTGAGCTTCCAGTCTTCACAGGCAATAGTTAACTGTGGGCAGTGCACTCTCCAGCCAGTGTGTTAGCTTGGGGAAGGGAGGGGTGAGCAGAGGAGTGCCCTGCCATCCTAGGCAATGGGCTATGTATTTTTATTGCTGCACACAGTGTAGAGAGATACAACTCTAGTCCTTGTATGCAAGTGTAGCCTTCTGCAATATCTGCATCATGAGGAGTTCCTCTTAAGTGTTATCCAACCAACCAGGAACAGAGCTTTTCAGGTGTATTGTTAGAGTAATATGAGCAAGAGGGGGGGGGGTCTCCTCTTCTACTGTATTATAAATACTTGTCATTTTGGTTCTATTAAAACAGTCTCATGCAGGTTAATGTGAGGTATTTTGTGCAAAAACGTGTGATGTAGAAAGGTTGACTGTGAATGAACTCCCCATGCACCACTGTGCAAGTTAGAGCCCATCTGTAGCATTGTTTTAAGCAAAGCACACCTCAACACATTGGGGTAGATTTACTAAAACTGGAGAGTACAAAATCTGGTACAGCTGCAAAGAAACCAATCAGCTTCAGGGTTTTTTTTTTTTTTTTTTTGTCAATGCTTAAAGGATAAGTTCACTTTTGAAAAAATGTAAATAAAAAAAAAAAATGTAAAAAAAATTTGCATTTATTATTTATTGTAGTAGGAGCCTGCAAAGCCTTGCACCAGCGAGCAGCAGATCGCTAATGGTATGCAGGTGTTCTGCACACCGTCAGTGTATCTGCTTGTCCGTACATCCTGTATGGGTAAGTCGATACTCCCTGACAGGAAGACTCACCGACCTACAAGCTGCCAGCCTCTAAGGATGTCGGGGCTTGCAGTTCATTCAAACACACAGTGAATGAATTATGTGACAGCTAATACAGGGAACTTCTACATGTTCACAAAGGTGAACTTATCCTTTAATTGAACAAGCTGAAATTAGAAGCTGATTGGCTACCATGCACAGCTGCACCGGATTTTACACTCTCCAGTAGGCATGAGCCTGATGTTCGAGTCAAACGTAAGTTCGACTCGAACATTGAGTATTCGGTCGTTCACCGAAAAAACAAACATTTTGGGGTGCTCGCGGAAAATTCGACCACCGTGGAACGCCCCATAAAGCACTGCGAGATCAGTGCATTGACGTCTGATGATTGGCCAAAGCATGCACCTGACCTGCATGCTTTGGCCAATCACAGCGCGCTCTGCTGTGAAAGCCATGATTAGCCAAAGGCAGGGTGCCTTTAGCCAATAATGGTTCAGGGGGCTAAGTCCACGCCCCACACTATATAAGGCTGCTTACACGAAGGCTATTATAAGGCTATTACAGAAAGGTAAGTATTCAATTTTATTCAATTTTCTGTTTTAATGTAACAAGCAGACACCATAATGTATGGAAACACGTTCAGCAAAAAGGAAACTTCACCTGAAAGTTGTATTATTGTCTGGGGTTCCACAGCATTCCTAGGTTTTGTATATCACTTAACATGCATGTTTTATCTCTTCCCCATTCACCATCTGTCCACTGGCACACTGACTTGTGTGTGTCCAAGATTAATGAGTCCATTGTTAGTGTAATATAAGTGACAAGCTATATTACACAATAAATATGCAACAATGTATTCAGACATAATATAGCAAATGTAACTTCACACCTATTCCTCTGCACTTGCTCAGTTGCCCTGCAACTTGTTTATTATTCCTAATAGGGTGGGGGGCAATGTTAAAGTATGTGTAAACCCAGGCACTAAAATCTTTTATCATTTTTACTTTATTAACATCTTTGCTTAAGGCGGAGGTTCACACACAAATTGAACCTCCGCTTTTCGGAACCCTCCCCCCCTCTGGTGTCACATTTGGCACCTTTCAGGGGGGAGGGGGGTGCAGATACCGGGCACAGACTCCCACGGGAGTATACGCCTCTTCCCGTCCCCCCGCGCTGTCTGCTGGGACACACATGGGTCCCAGAGACAGCAGGGACCATTCGGATTACGCTGAGCAACTCGCGCATGCGCAGTAGGGAACCAGGAAGTGAAGCCGCAAGGCTTCATTTCCCGATTCCCTTAGCGAAGATGGCCGCAGCAGCATCGGAGGACCGAGGGGCGGTTCTGCCTCAGGTGCCGACATCGCTGGGCGCTGGGACAGGTGAGTGTCCTTATTTTATAGGTCAGCAGCTGCAGTATTTGTAGCTGCTGACTTTTAAAAAAAATAATTTGCTGGACTCCCACTTTAAGTAATTTTAAAGGTTTTTAAATCTGCAGGTTTCATCAAAAAATACCTGGTGGTTCATCCATGAAGGTTCTTGTTCAGGCACTTCCTGTTGCAGGGTGAAAGCACTCTGTCCTTGTCTACCAAATGTACTTTGGCATTGTCACCTTTTGATTCGAATGGAAACTACAAGTGGCTGTTTTAGCACACAATACACAGATATGGTCCGCTAATATCACCATCGGGAAACCCATCCTGAGAAATGTTATGCAGTCATCACTGGCGTATATGCATGTAGTAAGGAAGGATGGGAAAAAGGTGAAAACATGTATTTCATTTAAAAAATGTTACACAGTGCTTTATAAAACATAAAGTGACATTGTAATTTTCCTCAAGCAGGGCAAAGTAATAGTGTCTCTTAAAGGGGACCCCCTTCCAAACCAGACCAGGAAAATTTTGACCCAGGGCTACATGTGACCCTTTGGCTGTCTTTATCCAGCCCTCAATGCCCCCACTGTCAGCATGCTTCTTTAGGCCTGTCAGTTGCCTCACTGAGGAAGCTGAGAGGGTCAGAAAGCCATGCTGACAGATGTCTGTGTGGAGAGCTGCAAGACCACATAGCAGCTCTCCACACAGACATCCTAGCATACTATTCTAGGGGAATATATACACTTTACAGAAAAATTCACAACAAAGGTGAACAGCTGATGAGATCCAAAACACAAGAACAAAGCGACTGCAGTACTCCAGCAACTATTGGGGAGGTGCTCCCCACAGTACCTGGGTCTTTTGGGGTAGCTGTGTGCTATTAGGCTCTGGCCTGGCCTGGCTGTGCACACAACAGTTCTGACAGTGGAGGGCCTCAAATATGGCTGCAGATCATTTGCCCAGCTACCTCTGCCTCATCAGGTGTGACCATTCTGAGCTTCTTCACAAGAGAAGTTGAGGAATCTATAGTCCATGGACATGCTCGTGTAGCACCCTCTAGTATGCTAGAAGAGTAGTACAGGGTTTTTTGAGAGTAGGTAAGGCTGGGCTGGGAGTGACCTAAAATAGAGCTGGGTGACTCACAAGTGGTGTCGCTAGGACCTCCCACTTCTTTCCAGAATCTTTGGCGCTTTCTGGAAAAAGAGGTGGAGAGGGGATGTGGAGCCACCTGGGGTATTCTGAGGAGCCCTGACCAAGCCCCAATATGGACTGGCAGGGGGTAGGCTTTTTTTAAATACCCAGGGTCATCCCAGCTTGGGAGGAGTTGATCGGATGGAAGATGGAGATGGAGTGTTAGGCGGTCAGGGCCTTTGAGGGAACTCCCCAGTCTGGGGGGGGGGGGTGACCTTGGGCCTGGGCTCGGGTGCGGACAGGACCCTCTTACAACCCACAGAGGTGTCCTGGCCAGGAGGCACAGGAGGAGAAAGAGAGGACAGTGGGAGAACACTGCTGGGCAAGTCTCCTGGAGTTTCACAGAAGCAGCCAAGAGGGCTAGTGAGTGTTCTCACTGTCGGGAGGACTGGGAGGCATGGCTGAGAGGACTGAGATGCAGCAGTCTGGGATGGGTGCAGAGCCAAGCTGGAGGATGGTGGTGGCACGTGTAGTGGAAAGGGGCAGCTGCAGCCAGGAGGGCCGGCAGTGCCTGAAGAGGTGGTACTGGGAGCAGTAGCCACAGGGACAGCTAGCACTGGAACTTTCTATTTTGCTACACCATAGGGGCCCACGGTCCCTGCCTGTAAAGGGCATCCGCTTTAGGCTTGGCTGAATAAAACATAAAAAAACAAGTGCAAGACTGCTTTCTTGTCTCTGAGAGAGGGAAAAGTGTGTGCCTGGCTTGACAGGGTGACAGACGGACTACTACACTCAGCAGCCCCTACAGGGGTACCGCTACCTGTTCACAGGTAACCTGACAGCCATTGCCCCTAGCAGCCAAAGTTGACCAAGCCAGGGAACTGCACTTTGTTCCACCAATTGAACCTAGGGGAAGGATTTATGTGCTCTGCATGCATTCAGTACTACAGCATCAAGTACCCTTGTCCATAGCAGGAGCCGCTTGCCAAGTTATTGCTGCCCTGCTTACCCAGTTGGCCAACCGCGGCTGGGATGGACACTTCACAATTTCTGCAATTCAGTAACTTTCTACCATGTACTGTCACCCGTGGCAACCAGGGCAGGCGACCGCGACCATGGATTACAAATATGACCAGCGATCGGCTAATGCTGAATATCTTGAGATGGATTACAAATATGTCCAGTGATCTGCTAATGCTGGACATCCTGAATCAATGCTTCAAACTCTTGCTTCAAATATGCCTGGAAGTGTCTACTGTTCCTCAGGGTGATCGTGGTCAGCCTGGAAGTGTCTACTGTTCCTCAGGGTGATCGTGGTCAGCCTGCGGGTGCTTGCGGGTGGGCTTGCGGGTGGGACTTTTCTAGAAGTGTTCCTTTCAGTGAGGCATGAGCTACAAACTTTATTGTTGCTACCGGCAACCACCGGAAAACTCAGCGGTCGTTTGCTCTCAGTTGCTTGGGCACAGTCTGTGCAGAGCGACATGTCTGGACAAGTCCTGCTAGTTTCAGCATGCCTGCAAACTTCAGTTCATCTAACAAGGGGTTACAGCAGCATGCCAGGGGAGGGGCCTGCCTATCAGTTTCACAGATGTCAGCCTGTCTGGAAGCGAGGGGGTGGTGCCACGCCCTAGAGGAGACCCAGCGTTCCCCACTAGCAGACATCACGAGGTGGAGGAGCAAGATGGCGGAGGGTGGTCGTGTATTCCCAGCGCTGACCTGATTGCCTGATCTGCAGGAGCGGACATTGGTGGACACCGGTGTCGGGTTGGAGTATTGCGGGGGATTAGCCCTCGGGATGATTAATGGGATGGAGCGGCTGTGCCTGTTGTGTCCAGAATGCCGGATACTGACCACAGTGGTCAGTGCCTGGATCCGGTGTGGTCATGGTAAACCGCTCACCCGGCTGCCATCCAGCCAGCAGGAGCCACAGTACTAAAACGTGGACCTGCACCCAGGACTGTGTTGCGTGCAGCCATGGACAATACAGAAGACTGAAGCAGGTCTGGAATCATCGCTGAAAGGCGGGGTGGAGTCTGAGCCTGGTGACTCCCCTGCGAATACAAGTGATATAAGGGAAGAGGAGTCTGCTAAGTGCAGAGATGGACCTGTTAAAGCTCCACTGTCCTGTTTTTATTCGATCCTATCTCATCCAATTCTCCAGACGGATGTAAAAAAGAGTTTCCATCCGTCTTGATTTCACAGACAGGATCGGATCGGATATCGGCAGATGTCAGCGGACATGTCACCGCTGACATCCGCCGCTCCATAGGGCTGAATGGAGCATCTGATCAGGTCCGCCTGAAAAGCTGACAGGTGGACCTGATCGGAAAGTCTGTGTGAAAGGGGACTAAATATAGTGGACATGTCTGAGAAGTGAGAGAGGCATCACAAGATTTCACCCATCCAAAGTTGGGTTGCCCCTTCACCTTCATCCCCAAAAAAAGAAACACATATGAATTATCCAGGCAGGCAGTGCAGATGAATCTATTTGTCATCTTAATTTGCAATGGAACTTGTGCAGTTCATAGGTGCTCTGCTTCAAAGGGATAAGTTAGCAATGTTGTTCTAGAGGCCTTCTTCTGCCCTTATTCTGCTGTCCCCAGTGTGAAACCTCCAGCTGCCATAAATGGGTTCTATAAATGATCCATTTATAGAAAGGCCTTCAGCAGCAAGTGTTATCAGTAAAATCTGATAAGTTCAAGGCCATGCGGTCTCCCACCCACCTCAAACCTGGATGTATGAATGCTAACAGTAACTTGCTTGACCCCAGTACTTCAGTGAACAACCAACTAAATTCCTGTGCTATTTACCTAAGCCATTCTCCTAAAGCTTTATAAACCCTGCCAATTTTCCATTAAAAACCACGCTGCCTTGACATTGTTTGGCTCAGCACTGATTTTTACACATAAGAAAATCCTGCTGTGCCTATGACTTTTACTCGCCTAGTCTTGACCTGCCTCACCTGCTGCACAAAAGCTTGTACTTAATGGGTTATACAAACACTTACTACTCTTCCAGATGTATTGAGCTCCCCTACACACCTAATCGGAATAGTCGTTTTGGGCATTCTTCCACATGACCTCATGTCAGGCCTTTGTCCAAAGGCTTCCTGAACCATACCAGCTAGATGTTTAATAGTTTACTTTCTACAGCTTTCTTTCTTGGCAACACTGTGTACTTGCAGTTCTTAATGTGTTTTCAAGATGAATAGAAATATTCAGCCTACCAATAAACCAGAGAGGGCAATGTGTATGACCTACCAATGGAAGGGATCATTTCTCTTATGCCCCGTACACACGGTCGGATATTCCGATGGAAAAAGTCAGATCTGATTATGTTGTCGGAAAATCCGATCATGTGTGGGCTCTAGCGGGCTTTTTCCGTCGGAAATTCTGATGGAAAAGATTTGAGAGCAGGATCTAAAATTTTCCGACAACAAAATCCGATCTGACTTTTTCCGATCGTGTGTAGAGAATTTCCGACGCACAAAAAGCCACGCATGCACAGAAGAAATTCGGAGATGAAAGCTATTGGCTACTGGTCTCTACGTAGTCCCGTCGTACGTTTTGCACGTCACCTCGTTCTGAACGATCGGATTTTCCAACAACTGCCCGACCGTGTGTATGCAACACAAGTTTCGGCCAAAATCCGTCTGAAAAAATCAGACGGATTTTGTGGTCGGAATGTCCAACCGTGTGTACGGGGCATTACACTATTCTCCTATTTAAGATGCTAACGTTGGTCATTTACATGGTACAATTTGTGCAAAAGGAAACCTACTGATGTCCAGTGTAAATTAAGATAGCGTATGAAAGCCTTTTACAAACAGCGATGTTAGTTTAAGCTTAATATTTTGGAACAGCTACCCACAGAAACTGTCTTTTGCAAAACAAAAAAAAAATAAAAAAAAAACCTTACTCATCAGGAGTATTTTTGTCTGTCTGGATGAGAACCCAGACAGACACATGTACAGTTGCAAGTAGATGACATGTTTATTGTTTCCTTTAATATTTTTTCCAAGTAATGTGATAGATTTTTTATATTTATGATATGACTGCACTTATAATGCAATAATTGCTTTTTTACCATAACCCCGTTAAAAGTCTTACTTAGCAAGCCATTTCAACAGCCAAGACCTGAGGGCTTGTGTCAGGGCCTGGTGACCCAAGCAACAACTTCTATTCCTTCCCATAATGACATTAAAAAAAGCTCAACACATCCTGAAAATGCAGTCTTTTTCAAGCTGTTACCTGCTTCTCCAAGGATCTTGCGAAAGGTCAATAAAAGCCCTGCATAGATGCCCCCACCTAAGGTGACACTAAACTTACCTTTTTTTATACAATAAAATAATTGCAATATGTTTAAAGAGAATCTGCAGCCTGTTTTCAAAAAAAATCAGTAGCTAAAAATTATGTAGATGCTGACTTTTAATAAAAGGACAGTTACCTGTCGAGGGATCCAGCAGTGTCCTTACCTGGGCTGGTCTTCGGGTCTCCGGTGCTGGCATGTTTAAGGTGGAAAGCCAGATACACCTTGCAGCATCACAGCCGGTTTACCACTGTGTATGCACTTTTTTGAATGGTCCTGCAACCTCCTGGGACCAGTATAATGTCCAAAGAGATTGCGAGCAGGGGGGGGGGGGGGGGGGGGGGGGGGGGGGGGGGGGGGGGGGGGGGGGGGGGGGGGGGGGGGGGGGGGGGGGGGGGGGGGGGGGGGGGGGGGGGGGGGGGGGGGGGGGGGGGGGGGGGGGGGGGGGGGGGGGGGGGGGGGTGGTGGGGGGGGGGGGGGGGGGGGGGGGGGGGGGGGGGGGGGGGGGGGGGGGGGGGGGGGGGGGGGGGGGGGGGGGGGGGGGGGGGGGGGGGGGGGGGGGGGGGGGGGGGGGGGGGGGGGGGGGGGGGGGGGGGGGGGGGGGGGGGGAGAGGCAACTTCCAATGGAATTGCCTAGGCAATCCGAGCAGAAGTGTGAGTGGGTAATTATTAAAATGAGTTATCCGATGCCCCCCCTCCCAAAAAAGCACAAAAGTGTTAGAGGAGCAGGGGGGAGGCGGGGCAGGGAGGAGGACATAAAGGTGAAGTTCTGCTTTATATATAAGTAGAATGTACCTGCTATCGCTATCTTCTGTTGTTTCACCTCTCAAATGTAAGCTTTTTTTTCTGCTACTCTCATGCCGCATACACACGATAAGAATTTCAGCCAGCAAAAGACCGATGAGAGCTTCTCATCGGAAAATGCAACAGTGTGTAGGCTCCATCGGAATTTTGCTGGCCGAATTCCCGCCAGCAAAAATTTGAGATCATGTTCTCAATTTTTCCGACGGAAAAGGTTTCGATCAGAAATTCTGATCGTCTGTAGCAATTCCGACACGCAAAATTCCTACGCATGCTCGGAAACAATTCGACACATGCTCGGAAGCATTAAACTTTTTTCTCGGCTCGTCGTAGTGTTGTACGTCACTGCGTTCTTGACGGTCGGAATTTGGTGTGACCGCGTGTAGGCGGATCTTGCGAAAGGTCAATAAAAGCCCTGCATAGATGCCCCCACCTAAGGTGACACTAAACTTACCTTTTTTTATACAATAAAATAATTGCAATATGTTTAAAGAGAATCTGCAGCCTGTTTTCAAAAAAAATCAGTAGCTAAAAATTATGTAGATGCTGACTTTTAATAAAAGGACAGTTACCTGTCGAGGGATCCAGCAGTGTCCTTACCTGGGCTGGTCTTCGGGTCTCCGGTGCTGGCATGTTTAAGGTGGAAAGCCAGATACACCTTGCAGCATCACAGCCGGTTTACCACTGTGTATGCACTTTTTTGAATGGTCCTGCAACCTCCTGGGACCAGTATAATGTCCAAAGAGATTGCGAGCAGGGGGGGGGGGGGGGGGGGAGAGGCTACTTCCAATGGAATTGCCTAGGCAATCCGAGCAGAAGTGTGAGTGGGTAATTATTAAAATGAGTTATCCGCCGCCCCCCCCCCCCCAAAAAAGCACAAAAGTGTTAGAGGAGCAGGGGGAGGCGGGGCAGGGAGGAGGACATAAAGGTGAAGTTCTGCTTTATATATAAGTAGAATGTACCTGCTATCGCTATCTTCTGTTGTTTCACCTCTCAAATGTAAGCTTTTTTTTCTGCTACTCTCATGCCGCATACACACGATAAGAATTTCGGCCAGCAAAAGACCGATGAGAGCTTTTCATCGGAAAATGCAACAGTGTGTAGGCTCCATCGGAATTTTGCTGGCCGAATTCCCGCCAGCAAATATTTGAGATCATGTTCTCAATTTTTCCGACGGAAAAGGTTTCGATCAGAAATTCTGATCGTCTGTAGCAATTCCGACACGCAAAATTCCTACGCATGCTCGGAAACAATTCGACACATGCTCGGAAGCATTAAACTTTTTTCTCGGCTCGTCGTAGTGTTGTACGTCACTGCGTTCTTGACGGTCGGAATTTGGTGTGACCGCGTGTAGGCAAGACAGTTTGGAATTCCGTTGGTAAAACCATCAGCGCTTTTTCCGACGAGAATTCCAATCGTGTATATGTGGCATTAGACTTCTGTTCTAAGCTGTCTATGTTTGTTCTCCATGCCCCCTTGCGTATATGAACATAGCAACCCTTTCCTGCTTGCCCCTGAGATGGACTACACATTTACCTGCAGACAAATTCAGCTCTATGGGAATTGTAGTACACATTAGTGCAGAACATGTGGCCAGAAATAACAGCACTGTACACTAGTAGCTGTAAGGTGCATCAGTGGAGAATAGGAAGTCTGAAAGCTAGGGTTGCACCAATCGATATTGGTGGCGATACTAAGCATTTGCACAAGTACTTGTACTCGTGCAAATTCTCTGATACCCAAACCGATACCTTTGCGGTGCAACTTGAGCCCATGCAAAATGCATGGACTCAAATCACACTGCAAAGAATCTGTTCAAACTGTCCGAATCAACTGCAGTTTTCTGCACACAGCTCCTGTGTGAACCCAGACTTGGCATAGTGATTTCAGCCTGGGTTCACATAGGAGCGGTGGGGGAAAGCGCATGCGATTTGGACAGGAATTGCACAGTTCTATTTTTGTCTGTGGAGTTTGCCTCAATTGCTATTGCATTTGCCTAAGGGTGTCCTGTGCCCTAAACCCTCTCTCCCTAATGTTTCTGTTAAGAGAAATAAAAACTCTCTCTCCCTGTTCATTTTTACAAAAAGTGACTGGCGCCCAATCTTTTCGTCCTGCACCACACCCACTATGCCTAGTAACCTGCACCCTGAGGAGGAATGTCAGTTCTCCCTGGCTCTGGGGGTCACCATCAGGCCCTTGGAAGTCAGGGAGACCGCTACAAACATTACCAGATAGGTGCTTCAAACAGGACATTTTACATAAAAGTATTTATACCTCTCACCACTCTATCCAAAACTAAAACTAAAAAAAAATTGAGTTGAAATACCCTTTACTTTATTGCTGTAATAGCAATGTTTATAACTGCCCTTACAGTATGATTCACTATCTACATTTATTTTACAGGGTTCTCTAGACAAAATACTGTGTATTCAAAAAAATATTTGTTGCTGTATGCTAACTATTTCATCCTTTAACTTGAAGATATGGCTATATTTGAAAAGTATGGCTAGCTGATTAATTGGGTGGTCTATGCTATAGACATCTTGTTTGCTTAGACTTATGGCTAGGACATAAATGGTCACATATTGCCTTCACATGTCTTGTTCTACCATATGGGGCAAGGGCACTAGCCTAAAGCTGGCCATACACGTAAGATCTATAGATTCTCCCACGTATCCTAATCTCCCTTTGTCAGCTATTGTATTCTGATAGCCAACACCCTTCGCTGTCAAAATACCCAAACAATGGCTGCATTCACTGTTCAACTGACTTTTTTTCCATCCTACATGTTTGATTTCTCAATCAAAGTCTGTCAAGCCAGGGGGCATTGACAAGGCCACTCATGGCTTGAATTTTGGCCAGCTGACAAGAATCAGATGAAATTCAAGCCATGTAAGGCCAGCTTTAGGGTACACCGTGCCTGCCTCTTTTTGACCACTAGACAAACCACATGAGGACACGTCTCCAGATCACTGAGGGCATGCAAGTACGCAACGCTGACATTTTGAAAGGGGCATATTCTATCCACTTCAATTAATTAGTGTCCTTGTGTGTGTGTGTGTGGAGAGTGAACAAAATCCACTTCTTGTGTACTTCCTATAAAGAGATTTCTGTATCAAGAATGAAAGAAAATCCTTGGCATTATAAAGAGCACACAGTGGGCAGGAAATGAAAAGCCACAGGCAGCATGTAGTCTAAAAAGTACAATGGCTTTGATTAACTCCTCCTGTTAACCTCTCCCCATCCTTATAGCAGCCTTATAAGAACAGCTTTTAGTTTCCATGGCAACTAAATAAGTGATGTGTCAAGAGCTACAAGAAATACCTTCTGGGCACTGCACATTAGAGCCAGCCTTCTGGTACTGTGAACGATCGAGCTTTGCTTAGACTTCTGTTTAGAATGTTTTCCAAGGAATAATATATTCAACAGGACAGTACTTTGTGTTTTCATCTATTATTCTGAAAAGAAAATCATACAATTATCAATATTCAAAAAGTTATTTTTTTTACATTTAGATTTCTATTTAGATACTACAGAAGTCTGCCATAACTGCCACAGCCCTAGATTTCCCAAGACTTTCATAAGTAGGTGGCATCTCATTCATAATAGGTGGACTTCAGGGATGCCTGATCATATGGACATATCTAGTGGGTTTTGTGTGGACCATAGAGGTCATCACTGTTGCCTTAGGCTTCATGCACACTGGGCATTTAGCCCCTGTGCCTGAGATTCTGGCATTTTCATGTAGGTGGAATGCAGATGTGCAACATCAGCCCCATTGCCAGCAGCCTGTATATGTCTATAAGAGTGTGAAAAATGCAGTGACTGAACTGGGCTGGATGGTATTTGTGGTAGTACTAACTCTTAGGGCTCTAGCAGACTTTCATTCCCTCACTCCAATCAAGTGTCTCTACTACACCATCTACTAGATCATTTGTCGAGTTCTCTACCCCGCTTAGGGGCAGGGCCAAAACTAGGGGGCGTGCTTGCCCCAGGTGACGCATCTAGAGGGATGCCGCCAGGGGTGCTGCCCCCACCCGCTCCGGGAACTGCTGCTCTAGCTGCCACCCGATCAAGTGTAATGGACAGGCAGGTCTGGCTCCTAGTCCTGCCCAGTGCCCAAACAGCCTATGTCTTTTCTGTGAGGCATCCCAGAGAAGGAGAGGCTTTAAAGAGGCTTTAAAGAAGGCCCTGGACCGGAGGGTGCAGAGGAGGCACTAGAATGATGGGGGGTTGCGTAGGAGGCCCTGGGATGGGGGTTGCATTGAAGGCCCTGGGCTGATGGGGGGTGGGGAGGAGGCCTTGGGCTGGTGAATGCGGAGGAGGCCCTGGGTTGGGGGGCAGAGGAGGCCCTGACCTGGGGGTGCAGAGGAGACCCTGACCTGGGGGGGGTGCAGAGGAGACCCTGGACTTGGGGGATGCAGAAGAGGGCCTGGTGGGCTGGGGTTGTGCCGAGGAGGCCCTGACCTTGGGGGGGGGGGTGCAGAGAAGAGACCCTGGGAGATGCAGAGGAAGTGCTGGGCTGTGGGGTACAGAGAAGGCCCTGGGGGGTGCAGAGGAGGTGCTGGAGTGGGTGGTGCAGAGGAGGTCCCGGACTAGGAGAGGAGTACACAGGAGGCCCTTGAGTGGGGGGGGGGGTGCAGAGGAGGCCCTGGACTAGGGGATGTAGAGGAGGCCCTGGACTTGAAAAGTGGGGTTGATAAAGGACCTGGATTTGGAGAGCAGGGTGCAGAGGAGGCTCTTATTTTGGGGTGCGCTGTAAAGGAGGGCTTGGACTATCAGAGGAGCCCTGGACTGGGAGGGTGCAGAGGAGGCCATTGACTAGGAAATGGTGGTTGGTGTGGCAAAGGCCCCTGGATAGGTGGGGGACAAGGGAGATACTGGACTAGGTGAGGGGGTGCCTGGAGGTCCCAGATTAGGAGAGGGGGTGTCTGGAGGCCCTGGACTAGGGCAGCAGGTGTCTGGAGGCCCTGGACTGTGAGAAGGGGATCGTGGAGGCCCTCTGGATTAGGAAAGAGGGTGCCTGAAGGACCTTCCAGCTTCAGGAAGAAAGAGCCTGGATTTAAAGCAAGCCTGGGCTAAGGAAGAGCCTGCCTGGGCCCTGGAGGGTGAGTTCACAACATAAATGGGGAAATGTATCAATTGTCACAAGTAATGCCAAATAGGAGCAGAGAGACAGGTCGTGTGATAGATTTATTAACCACTTCAATACCGGCGTATAGTCATATGACGCCCACAAGGTGGATCTCCCATCCTGTGTGGGCGTCATATGACGTCCTCGCATTCCCGGCCGCCCAGGGAGGTGCGCGCGCGCCCGCGGCATCGCTAGGGACCCGGTGCGAGTGCCCGGCGGCCGCAATGTCCGCCGGGCACCCGCGATTGCCCGTTAAAACAACGGGACCGTGCGGGACCATGGAGCTGTGTGTGTAAACACACAGCTCCACGTCCTGTCAGTGGCGAGGAGACCGATCATGTGATCCCAGTACGGAGGATCACTGATCGGTCTCCTCCCCTTGTCAGTCCCCTCCCACCACAGTTAGAATCACTTCTATAGGGAACAAATTAACCCCTGCAGCGCCCCTTAGTGTTAACCCCTTCCCTGCCAGTCACATTTACACCGTAATCAATGCAATTTTATAGCAACGATCGCTGTGTAAATGTGAATGGTTCCAAAAATGTGTCAAAAGTGTCCGAAGTGTCCGCCGCAATCACGAAAAAAAAAACGCACATCGCCGCCATTACTAGTAAAAAAAAAAAAAAAATTCAATAAATCTATCCCCTATTTTGTAGAAGCAATAACTTTTGCGCAAACCGATCAATATACGCCTATTGCGATTTTTTTTACCAAAAATATGTAGAATAATACGTATCGGCCTAAACTGAGGAAAAAAAATTTTTTTTTTAAAAAAAATGGGATATTTATTATAGCAAAAAGTAAAAAATATTGTGTTTTTTTTCAAAATTGTCGCTCTTCTTTTGTTTATAGCGCAAAAACTAAAAACCGCAGAGGTGATCAAATACCACCAAAAGAAAGCTCTATTTGTGGGGAAAAAAAGGACGTCAATTTTGTTTGGGTGTAACGTCGCACGACCGCGCAATTGTTAGTTAAATCGACGCAGTGCCGAATCGCAAAAAGTGCTCTGGTAAGGAAGGGTGAAAAATGGCCCGGTGCTGAAGCGGTTAAAGGACAAGTACAGTCACAGCCTGTTTGGTTGTATTTTTCCTGTTGATCACATCAGTGCAGATTTTTTGCTTTCCTGTGACCCATTTTCAGCTGAAAGCGGGCTTAAGCCTGCTCTCGGCTGATGTCATAGAGTCGGTCCAGGCTGGAGAAAGATCATACCCATATGGTTGTGATCTGCGAGCCGCTGAGAGCATGAACCGGACACACCCTCCCCCTCCACAGCCCAGTGTTATTTTACTAAAATTAGTATACTGAGGTTTGTACTGTCTGATACATACTCGCTTGCACAGTCATTATAGCATATGGCTCTTTTAGCCCTTCTGGGGGGGTGCACAAATAAAGTCCAGCCCCGGGTGCCAGATGTGCCGGGTGCCAGATGTGCTGGGTGGACGTGTGTTATGCTTCCCCGGGCTGCTAGGCCAGAAGCCTGAGGCTTATCCCAGGGACACCTGGCTGCCAGGCTGCCTGAGGCCTATCCCAGGGACACCTGGCTGCCAGGCTGCCTGAGGCCTATCCCAGGGACACCTGGCTGCTAGGCTGCCTGAGGCCTTTTCAGGAGCAGGAGTAGCAGCGTAGGGCTGGGACTACTGGCTTGTAGTCCAACCAGAAGTAGCGGTTAAGCCGGACGTGGAACCAGCTGTAGTCAAAGGTGGAAGGGGAAGCTGTTGCCACTAAGTGGCCATCCACCTTGTTACCAGAGACCACTGTGAGTAAGCTGAAGCCAGTACCAGAGCAGTCTTCTCACCAGCCGGGGACGGTGAAGAAGTGGGAAAACTTCAGAGAGTGCCAAGCCAGGGACCCAGTGGGACAGCAGAGGTGACGCTTGCGGAGCATCAGTGGGTGCCAAGCCAGGGACCTGGCGTGTCAGCAGTGGTCATGCTTGAAGAGTATCTGTGAGTGCCAAGCCAGGGACCCAGCAGGGAAGCGGAGGTGACGCTTGAGGAAGATACTGAGTGCTAAAAGTGGAAGAGCTTAGGGGATCCATCCGGTGGCTATTGGATCCGAAGTCTAATGAAAGACTGGGAGTTCATTGACTGAAGATCCAGTGATCCAGTGAGTGATTGTGGAGTAAGCAGAGAACTGATTGTGTTGCCAATAGTTGAATACAACTATCATTAGTAACTGCTAAAAGATTGTTGCCATAGGAGACAACGGTCCTACCTATACAGAAGGGGTGTCCGGCTGGAGGCCTTCACCTGTAAAGCTGTCTTTCTATAGAAGTCTCAGAGTCTGCCAATTATCATTGCATCTACTTAAGGGTGTCCTGGCCCTGACCCTCTCTCCCCCAGTTCTGTTCAAGAGTCAATAAATCTCTGTAAATAATAATCTCTTTCTTTGCATTCAAAACGTGTCTGGTGCCCACCATTTCATCTTGCATTACACCTACCATGCCTTGTAACCCACTCTACACAGAAGGGTGTCAGCTGTCCCTAACTCTGGAGGTCACCATTAGGCCTCAGGGGCCACGGGACCTTGCTACATGAACATAAACTTTATTTTTTATCATTGGGGCATGGAAGATTTTATAAGAATTTACTGGTCTCAAAAGAATTGAGAACTTCTGCTCTAGAGACAGTCAGGGCTGCTGATAAGACAGTACAGCCAGCCCTCCTGTACTGGGCCTGGGCCCCATCAGTTCAAAAGGGGGGCCTGGGCTCCTGTAGAGCAGGAGGTCCGGCTGTACTGTCTTATTGCATTGATCCTCTTCTGCAGGGGATAGGTTCTAGCACATGCACCCCTTCCATCTGCTGTCCAGACCCGTCTGTGTGCCCCTTTCCCCCGCAGCGCTGACAGCTTTCCTCTCCTCTCCTCTCCCTCCGGCAGTGGATGCAGGCACACAGGGGGATGTTTCAAGATGGAGAGAGGGGGAAGGGGCTGGTAAACTTGTAATTTACTGGCCCCTTCCTTACCTGAATGAACACAGTGAGTGTTCATTACCAATCACTTCTGTGTCCATCCATCAGTGAAGCATAGTAAACTGTGTTTACTATGCTTCAGTTTGTGAATGAGCAGGAAGCCCGGGAGAACTTCCTATACATTCATCTGAGCAGATGAGGCTACAGAGAAAGGGACTGATAAATCGATGCCCTTTTGGATGGGAGAAAGGGGTCCTGTCAGGTAGGCTGTATGGGGCCCCATGATTTCTAACAGCAGCCCTGGAGACAGTGACACCAAAGGTGTTCATTAGGGTATATGTAAACACTATGTAAACCCTATGTATATGTAAACCCTAACAATGAACTTCCGTTATTTGCTCCCTCTTGGTATGTTAAAAATACCATTAAAAGTTTTTAATTTTATCAGTTCGATAAGGCCTCTTGCACATGTAGCACAATGCACACAGCTGTGTAAAGATCTGTACAGCAGCGCTGTGTTCAGAGCCCCAAAAAAAGTTTTTCTTAGTTTCTGTAAGTAAATTTTGTAAATAAGTAATTTTTCTCCTTCACTGATGGGCGCTGATGAGGCAGTACTGATGGGCACTGATTAGGTGGCATTTATTAGGAGGCACGGATATGCCGCACTTATGGGCACTGATATGTGGCACTGATGAGCACTGATAGGCAGCACTGATGGGTGGCACTGGCGGGCACTGGGCACAGATAGGCAGCACTAGTGGGCACAGATAGGCGGCACGGATGGGCGGCACTGATGGGTGGCATTGATAGGAAGCATGGGTGAGAATTGATAGGCAGCAGTGATGGGCATTGATGGGCAGCACTGATAGCCAGCACTGACTGGCATCACTAATGGGCACTGATTGCTGGCACTTATGGGCACTGATTGCTGGCACTAGTGGGCATAGATTGGTAGCAATTGTGAGCACTGGTTGGCACTGATTGCTGGCAGTGGTGGGCACATATTTCGGCACTGGTGGCACTTAATTGTAATCAGGTCCCGGAGGATGCTGGGACTGTGACATCATAAGGGGGCAGGGTCACCATGTGACATGAGACAGTGGCCCTGCCCCTTGTCTCTATATAACTGGCCGCGCAACACATCTCGGCCATTAGAAGCGGAGACAGCGTTGTGTCAACATCGGATGAAGAAAGAAGAACAAGAAGCAGAAGGCGGCAGCGTCAGCAACGGCTACAGAAGACCGGGCCACCGCTAGTAAAAGAGCTGCAAGAAGAAAGCAGAGGCCCGGCAAGAAGAACAGACAAGGCCCCCAAAGTCGGAACAAGACCCCCAGACATCGGCAGCGACGAAGGAGAAAGCCGGGCTTCTCCGGTAGTAAAAGAGCAAGCATGAAAATAGCGGAGGAGTTCGGCGAGAAGACCCCCAAAGACGGAAGAAGACCCCCGGAGCTGTGTAATAAAGTATTTTAAAAACTTGTGTTGTGTTTTTATTAACACTTTTTTCACCAGGTGAATGGGTAGGGGTACCCCATACTCATTCACATAGGGTGGGGGGCCAGGATCTGGGGGCCCCCTTATTGAATATTCCGATAAGCCCCCCCGCCCGCAGACCCCGACAACCAACGGCCAGGGTTGTCGGGAAGAGGCCCTTGTCCTCATCAACATGGGGACAAGGTGCTTTGGGGTGGGGGGCCGCAGGGCCCCCCTTTCCCCATGGCACCCCCCCATGTTGAGGGCACGCGGCCTGGTATGGCACAGGAGGGGGGGCGCTCGCTGGCCCCCACCCCCTTTCCTGACCGGCCGGGCTGCATGCTCGGATAAGGGTCTGATATGGATCTGGGGGGGACCCCCACACCGTTTTTTCGGCGTAGGGATTCCCCTTTAAATCCATACCAGGTGACGGGGCTAGCAAGGTGTCAATCTTGCCGATCAATACGGCGCCATTGACTTCCTTCGCTAGTCCCGTCTACCTGGAGTCATGTTCTAAATGAACGGACTTTACTCCGTGTAAAAGTCCGGCGGACCTCCGCCAAAACTCCGGCGGATTGTCTGCCGGATCTAGTCTGCCAGAAAAGTCCAGGCGTGTGTGGGCAAGTCCGGCCGAAAAGTCAGATCGTGTGTACATGGAATAACATGTATAACATATTTTATTTATTTATTTATCTATTACAGGATTTATATAGCGCCAACAGGAACTGCGGGAAATTCACAGAAACACGTGAACGTTTCCTGTGCTGAGCACAACTCAAAATTTCGTTTTTCCCATCACTTTTTGTCACAGTGACTATGGTCACTAGGACAAAAAAAAGGTAAATCTTTGCAGCAGAGACAAAGGCAGGAATAAAAACCTAACAAGGACGTTAAGTCGTTAACCCTTTACTACTCTATTCAATTTTTTTACTTTAGATAATTTTAAGGCCTCTTGCATACGGGAGTAAAAAAGGCAGTGTTGTTTACTGATTTAAAAAGATATGCATTGTTGTCTATGGAACCATGCACACAGCAAAGATCAGTAATACAGCATTGAGTACAGAGCAGTAAAACAAAAAATAGAACATTTTGCATTTGAGTGCAGTTTTTACTCGCATATGCGTCAATAAGCATGTTTAGGCAAGTATAAATGAGTATATTACACAGTGGCGGCCAGTCCATTAGGGGCGCTCGGGTGCCACCCCCTCTATTCACGTTACCCCTATATGGTTAATGGATAGATTCATGCATAGCATGAATCTGTCCACAACCACCGCGGCCACCCCCTATTCATGCGTCCGGCCCCATGAATTAGAGTGGGGGTGTTTTTTGGAGCACCTGATTAGAGCCATAGTCTCTAATAGGTTTCAAGATAGGGTGGACTTGGAGCGCAGAGCATTGAGCCATGAGCCCACCCAGGCGTTACAAGAGCAAATGAATATTCACTGTTGTAACACTGATCCTCAATCCGGCCAATCAGAAGCAGGTCTGAGACCCGTTTTTCCGATTGGCCAAAAAGAGAAGACTCCCAATTGGCCGCCGAGGAGGAGGAAACAGAAGCTGCCAATGCCCATGGAGAGCAGAGGAAGGGAAAGCTGTCGCAGCTGAGCAAGGGAAGCCACTGGTAAAGCGCTGCATAAATAGGGTAAGTGCACCAGACCCGCCCCCCGACCGACAGGGGTGGTAACACTGTCTGCCATCCCCCCAAAAATGTTTTACCACCGGCCGCCACTGATATTACAACACTGGCAATGAAGAATTTTCATCTTCTATAGGCTCACGCATCTTTACTTGCCTATACTCAACATTGCTCAGGTCTTTACAGTTTTTTTAGGGACTTTCTGCCAACAATTTCCTGAGTAAACATCAGTAAATTATTTTGCCCGTGTGCAACTGGCCTAAATGCTAACTGAAATGCATACTACAATATGTTCAAGATTTTACTTAAAGCGGTATTACATCCAAAATGAAACATTTATTTTATTGCAGCTTACCAACTCTTAGATGTGATGGCTGTATTCATTTTCCTTTTTAGGCTTTCTTTTCTTTATTTTTACCTGTTGATCCAGCCAATAAGTTGGTTGTTTTTAAACAGAACAAGCTCTTCTGCAAATGTAGCAGTTATGCCCCGTACACACGGTCGGATATTCCGATGGAAAAAGTCAGATCGCATTATGTTGTCGGAAAATCCGATCGTGTGTGGGCTCTAGCGGGCTTTTTCCGTCGGAATTTCCGCTGGAAAAAATTTGAGATCAGGATCTCAAATTTTCCGACAACAAAATCCGATCTGACTTTTTCCGATCGTGTGTAGGGAATTCCGACGGACAAAGTACAACGCATGCTCAGATCAAAATAAGAGACCAAAGCTATTGGCTACTAGCCTCTATGTAGTTCCGTAGTAGACAACGAACGTCACCACGTTCGGAACGATTGGATTTTCCGACAACTTTGTCCGACCGTGTGTATGCAACATCAGACGGACTTTGTGGTCGAAATTTCCAACCGTGTGTACGGGGGCTTAGAGGTTTGAGACCTAGCATTTACCACTGAGAGGGGTGCTCACAATTTATCCCAAAAGACAAAAAAACTGCTTGTATAACTGCAGCATGAGCTGGAGTTTGGCTTTGATTTGTTAGTGTATCTAAATCTGCTAGTTTATTTAACATAAGATGAACCCCGGACGGACAATGCTGCTGTCCAAAGATGCCCCTGTGCTCCTTCATGCAGAGTGGGGGCACTCTAATATGGGAGGTGTGTTACTGGCCAGATCGCCAGGTGCAAACAGAGGAAAAAAGCCTAAAATTGAAACTAATGCATCCACAACATCTAATGATTAGTAAGCTGCATTATATTACATTTGTGGTTTGGAGTTTAATACCGCTTTAATATATAAAATATTATAAAGCTTTCATATTAATAGCATAGTTTACATTTGGTGGACTTTTTTGTCCGTTATTTTTATACAAAACAGAAAGGTTTATTTGGTTTCCAAAGAGAACGTATCCAAACAGAATACGTAGGAATGTTCCAGAAGCCATATAAGTCATTGTGTATACTCTAAATATTGATTGTGAACAGTGTGTCCCCACTCCCCTCATCTCTCAGGTCACTCTGCCTCAGACTGTTTACTCTGCTGAATCACTTCTAGCAGCAAATCACGTCCAGGATTTCCTTCTAATAACCTTTCAAGAGTTTGGAAGGCTTTGACAAACATTCTCTACGTCATCGGCACACACAATTCCCATGTGGGAGTGACACGCAATATATTCATTATTATAAGACATGACAAAATAGGTTACTGTGTAAATCTAACAGGTGAAAGTGTCAAAGTTAAAAGCAAAATAATAGTTAGAAGAACTCCCACGCGAGTTCACTCATCACTTTCTTAGCTTGATAACAAGGATTGCAGTTTACAGAGAGCAAAAAAAAATAAATCCAGCGGATGTATTTAATACAAACAGATAAATAAGTTCACCCAACAGAGACTACTTGGTGTTGGCACTTGGCCTAAGGTCCTAAAATAATGGTTAGAACCTTACCGTGCAAGGGTCATGATTCCACATGGACACTGTCTCTATGGGTTTTGTATGTTCTTAAAAAAGAAGTTCAGGTTTTTTTATTTCAAAAACACACTTACCTAGGTGGATGCAGCATCTGTTTGATGCTACATCTGTCCCCCGTCGGCTCTAAGACTGAAAAGCAAGCGATCAAACACCGCTCCATGAGCAGAGAGCCGATGACTGTCAGTCACCAGGCCTCTCTGCTCTGCCCCTGGTGCTCACTGGAGCACTGGCTTAGGCTCTCAGCGGCTCCCTGAAAGGCTGAGCTGGGTGCCCGTCCAGGGTTATGGGTGGATCCTGACTTTATTGTTGTGATCAGTGTCACCTACCAGTGCTCATCAGTGTCACCTACCAGTGCCCATCAGTGCCACCTATCAGTGCCCATCAGTGCCATCTATCAGTGGTACCTATCAGTAACACCTATCAGTGCCGGCGGCGTGCTCGCGACCAGGTCCTGAGCTCCGTGACCCTGGCCAAAAGGACCCGCGGACCCGATCGCCACTGGTGTCCCGCGATCAGGTCACAGAGCTGAAGAACGGGGAGAGGTATGTGTAAACAAACCTCTCTCCCCATGCTTCCTAGTGGGGCTGTCACTGATTGTCTGTTCCCTGTCAACACAGGAATCAGTGCATTTAACCGCTTCCCGACCGCCTCATGTAGATATACGTCTACAGAATGGCACGGGCAGGCAAAAGCACGTACCTGTACGTCCCCTTTAATTGCCTGCCCGTGGGTCGTGCGTGCGCACGCCAGCGGCGCGCTCGCGACCCGGTCGGGAGCTCCGTGACCCCGGCCGCGGGACCAGCGGACCCGATCGCGGCTGGTGTCCCACGATTGGGTTACGGAGCTGAAGAACGGGGAGAGGTATGTGTAAACAAACCTCTCCCCACGCTTCCTACTCTGCCTGTCATTGATTGGCTGTTCCGGTCATCGGGAAAGCCGATCAATGACGTCAGACGTCAGCCCCGCCCCCTAATGTAAAAAAACACACACACGTCACAGCCCATAACCCCTCCCCTCCCCCTAGTGGTTAACTCTTTCACTACAACTGTCATTTATACAGGAATCAATGCATTTAAATAGCATTGATTGCTGTATAAATGACAATGGTCCCAAAAATGTGTCAAAAATGTCCAATGTGTCCGCCATAATGTCGCAGGCACAAAAAAAAAAAATCGCTGATCGCCGCCATTACTAGTAAAAAAAAAAAATATTAATAAAAATGCTATAAAACTATCCCCTATTTTGTAAACGCTATAAATTTTGCGCAAACCAATCAATAATCGCTAATTGCGATTTTTTTTACCAAAAATATGTAGAAGAATACGTATCGGCCTAAACTGAGAAAAAGAAATGTTTTCTTATATATTTTTTGGGGATATTTTTTGTAGCAAAAAACAAAAAATGTTGCATTTTTTTCAAAATTGTCGCTGTATTTTTGTTTAAAAACCGCAGGGGCGATCAAATACCACCAAAAGAAAGCTCTATTTGTGGGAAAAAAAGGACGCCAATTTTGTTTGGGAGCCACGTCGCACGACCGCGCAATTGTCAGTTAAATCGACGCTGTGCCGAATCGCAAAAAGGGGCCTGGTCCTTTGGCTGCCAATTGGTCCGGGGCTGAAGTGGTTAAATAGCACTGATTGCTGTATAAATGACAATGGTCCCAAAAATGTGTCAAAAATGTCCGATGTGTCCGCCATAATGTCACAGTCAAAATAAAAATCGCTGATCGCCGCCATTACTAGTAAAAAAAAAAATATTAATAAAAATGCTATAAAACTATCCCCTATTTTGTAAACGCTATAACTTTTCCGCAAACCAATCAATAATCGCTAGTTGTGATTTTTTTTTTACCAAAAATATGTAGAAGAATATGTATCAGCCTAAACTGAGGAAAAAAAATTTTTTTTATATATTTTTTGGGGATATTTATTATAGCAAAAAGTAAAAATATTGCATTTTTTTCAAAATTGTCGCTCTATTTTTATTTATAGCGCAAAATATAAAAACCGCAGAGGTGATCAAATACCACCAAAAGAAAGCTCTATTTGTGGGGAAAAAAGGACGCCAATTTTGTTTGGGAGCCACGTCTCACGACTGCGCAATTGTCAGTAAAAGTGATGCAGTGCCGAATCGCAAAAAGGGGCCTGGTCCTTTGGCTGCAAATTGGTCCGGGGCTTAAGTGGTTAATGAGTCCCTAAAAATTAAATACAATGGCTTTGAAATTACACTTTTGAGCCATTGTGGATCATTCGGGGCTGTGTTAATACCACCCCCATTATGGACATAAGCTCCCCCATGCTCTTTTGTATACACAATAAAAACCCCAGTGGTGATTTAATACCACCAAAAGAATGCTGTATTTGTGTGAAAAAAAGATAAAAATGTAATTTGGGTGTGCATGACCGCGCAATTGTCATCCAAAGAGTGACAGCGATAAAAGCTGAAAATTGGTTAAAATAGGCAAATGGCTCCACCTAATGAAGTCCAGGGAAGGGACATCAGAATGACGCCCTGGGCGTCCCTATGGTTACCTAACCCAGATCCATTTCCTAATGATTAAAGGGGTTGTAGACCCTCATGTTTTTTCACCTTAATGCATCCTATGCATTCGCACTCCATGTAGTCGACTGACAGTTGATAAAGAAGTTTGGTTTATATAGATTCCCATTAGGGAGAGCTATTTCCGCAGAGTTCATAAGAAAACTGCAAAAATCACATCTCCCACCTGGGGCAGTGCCACTACGAGATTGTCCTGCTACCTTTGGGATCAGATGATTGGCACCAATTGATCCTTTATTGATTTAGACTTTCTGTAGGTAATCTGAGGATATGAACTCACATATTTGGATATCACCTCATCAGTAGCCAGGAGGTGCCAGTATCTTTGGATAATTTGTCAAACTTATTTATGTTCCACTGCATATCGTGTTATTGGTCAAACCTTTTTGTCCTCTTTTTTAGACTTCTTTGAATGAATTAAATTATTTCTATCATTCTGTTTCGCTCTATGATAGGCTTTTTTCACACAAGATCGACTATAGCCGCTATCAATGAGGCGAGTCTGTAAAGCCCTTGCTTCATGTTCAAAGTGCTCATTACGACTACAATTTCTTTTTAATTGACTATATGGTATACTTTGAACCAAGGATTTAGGATGAGAACTCGTGGCATGTAGGATCATGTTTCCAGCTGATGGTTTTCTATATAATCCCTGACAAATAACGCTACAAATTCTTTATTTATTCTTATTTTAAAACACTAAATAAACATAAATGACACATCATTAAAACTCCACCCATCATGTCGCCAAATATTATTTATCACGTTATCAACTTCAAGGTAGATTACAGACTATGTGTATATATATTGTATACATGCAGTCAGCGTGTCAGTGGTTGTCATGGCTTATTTAGTTTTTACTTGGTGTAAAAAAGTAAAAAGAATCTATTTTAAGCTATAATGTATGACTACATTTGTGTGGGTGTATTCCTACAGGCAAACCCAAGAATGGAAATAATTTGTCATGCAGGTTACATTATGCAAACACCTTCACCTGCTCACCTTAGCAACAGTTTCAGTTTACACCAGAGTGAGGGATAAAAACGAACACTTCATAAAGTACATGTCATAAGACGAGACACCTTCTTTCTAGAAGAGTTTCTGTTTGTCTTTTCATTTTTAGAATTTTATCAACAGGTAAATGTGACAAACAAACAACTGGAATGGTACCTAACTGGTACAAAGGCTGCTAATCTCTGTATCTGTTGCAGCACCTTCCGTTTATTTAGGAACATTTGTAGCAATATTATCTTACCAAGAACTAAAAGTTGTTTCCCCACAGTCATCAATTCAAATTTTTAGGGCAGATTTTATGCCTATTATTATTAGCTTAGGTCATTTCTTAGTAAAAAGTTTTATATTTAAGGCATGTTGGGGTAAATTCTTTGCTAGCTTTTCACTTTTACGGTATGTAACTTCAGTAAAGTTGGGATAAAGGCTAGCTAAGTATGTGTGCAAATTTACAATGATGGGTATGGAGAGTGTTGGAACCTTTCAAGATTCTTGCTTGACAATGACAGCAGAAAAAGTATGTAACATGGAATCCTTTTTAAGATTTTGGACATTAATTGGAAGCCATATTGTGGCCAATTTATGCCAAATGTTCACCAGTAGTGAGGCTAAAGGCCCATACAGACGATCAGACTTTTTGACAACCAACATGCAAATTAGCTGTTTTGGACCAACATCTGACCGTGTGTACGCTCCATCGGACCAACTTTTTCCAGGTTTCATCAGACTTTTGTTGGCTGTGCGAAACGGACCAACTTTCTGCCAACAAAAGTCCGATGGACCAAAGTCCGACCGTGTGTACACAAAACCAACGGACTTTTGTACAAACCAATGCAGAACCAATGCAAAAGATCAGACAACAATACAGAAGTTGACCAAAGGTGGTGGTAAAGAGCAGAAAAACCAAGTGATTTGGTGAAAGTTGGCTGAAAAAGTCCTGCCGTGTGTATGCAATACCAACTTGGGGCCAACGCCCCTTTGGACAAAAATTCACGGAAAAGTTGGTCCACGGTCCGATCGTGTGTATGAGGCTTAAGTATGACCATCTCTAGCAGATGTAAGAGCTAAAGGAAGAGCAACACTGATCATCTCCATCATGCAAAAGATTCCTGGAGACTGATTATAGATCATTTAGTTTCTACCTACACTATTTTGCAATTAGTTATTATTCATGTCTATATCCCCAGATTTATGTGTGTGCAACCGTGGACTACAAGTTGACATGCCCTATTAGCCACTGCTGACCAAATTTCAGCACTGACTGGGTCCTCCTGCAGCATATATTGCGCCTTCCTGCCTTTGCCGGTCCATTATATTTAGGGCCAGTGTTCCATCTTTACTTTGGCCCCTCTCTTTGAGTCCACCCTTATGGCTACAATACACGCCCTTGATCTCTCTGTTGTGTCTATCGTTGGTTGGGCCACTTTTGTAAGTACATTTGGTATATTACTCTGACTTTACAAATGATGGCCTAGTACCAACATTCTTGCTATCTTATTAGCAAGTAATAATTCCATATCGTATATTATCTCATACACTAATGCTTGATTTATCTATATTATAGAAAAGCTACATATCCGTGTACATTAAGCCTCTGAAGAAGGACACTCCTGTCCGAAACATGTCAGGCATCATATATGGCATTTTCTTCTGCTAGCCCACTATTTGCTTCCAGGGCAGCTAAGTCTTTTGTCTAACATGTATTTTAACAAATCTTGATCTATTTTGATGCTTGTATGTTATTGTATCTATTATTACTGTGTATAATAAACATTTACTTTTCTACTTCACATTTGGTCTGTCAATTAAAATCCTGAGGGGTTATACCATGCCTTGTGCACTAGGTCTTTTTTTTTTTTTAATGTTCACCAGTAGTAAGGCTAAGTCTGGCTATGTCTAACAGATGCAAGAGCTAAAGGAAGAGCAACACTGATCATCTCCATCATGTAGAAGATTCCTGGAGACTGATTATAGATCATACAGTTTCTACCTACACTATTTTGCAGCCTTCTAAAAGTGACCATGTACAATGGTTTCATAGGCAGATATCTTGCTATACAAAGCAGGTGTGGTGAGGCAATTCTTTGTCTTTGTGCAAGCCAGGACCTGATGTGATCTTCTAACTCATACACAAGTTAAACCAATTTAACTACATAGAAACTGGAAGAACCAACTCTCATTGCACAAGATTTTTAGCAAAAAGCAAAACCTGTATCCAGGATAACTGGTGTATTCAACCGTCATAAGTGCTTGATATCTCAACTTCGTCTGAATATTGTGATCACTATGTATGGGCACTCTAAATGCCACAATACGCAGCTTGAAATTCAAGTTGTGGGTGCAATAATCACTGTGGGTTCTCAAGACAGGGAGGGCCCCCTCACCCCCCTGGGAGAAAACAATAGCTTTGTGGAAGGGATTCCCCTATCAACACTGACTGTGTTGATGGGGGAATCAAGCTAATTTCTTTCCTGAAAATCTATTTCCGGCTTTAATATTCAGGCTGAACGAAATAAATCTGTGCTTGTATAGTCATCCTTAGTATTCATCTGATCAAAATTCTATCAGAAGCCAAGAGGAGCTCTGTTGATGGCTCTCTGCAGAATTTTGTTGAAGCAAGTGTCTGTTTGTTTTTATAAAATGTATAGATATAATATTTCAGTCTTTATTCTTCAAATAAAGCTGATCTATTTTTTTTTTAAGTCATTTTAGCCAGGGACTAGTCAGAAGTATTGTCTCAAGTTATCCTCAAAGGCAGAGTTACCATGCATTATTTCACACTAGGTCTTGGTATGGCAATGGTCATCTTGGAAGAGTAGCAGGACTTTGCTTCCTCATGTTAGACCTGCCTATCTGATGAGGTGGCATATAGACAGCTCTGGTGGGGAGAAAGATCAAGAGGCAGCAGGAGAGGTGGGGAAGCCACAGATCACGAGACAAAGGCAGGGGTAACAGATGCACAATGCAGCAGGTAAGGTGAGTAATGCACAATACTTTCTGCTACCAAAATAGATTAACATGGATTATGTGGAAGCAATTACACTGGAGATCCTCAGTTTCAGTTTCTTTTCAGTGGCACTTTTCGTCTGCTAGCAAGGCACTTTTAACCCCTGCTAGTGGCCGAATAAAGGGTTAAAAGCATCTGCTAAGCACCGCATTGATTCCAATGGCAGGGGCAGTGGAGGAGCGGGGTATGTACCACTCCAACACCACCCCTCCACCACCCGAAAGATGCTGCTTGCAGGACTTTTTCTAACGTCCTGCAAGCGCACTGCCCCAGTGTGAAAGCACTTGGTCTCTTACACTGGGGCTGCAGGGGAGGCATTTTTCAGGCGCTTTACAGGCGCTATTTGAGTGCATCAGGTTTATTACTAATTCAAAATAAAAATACAGTGTCTTGAAAAAGTATTCTTACCCCTTTAAATTTTCCACATTTTGTCATGTTACAACCAAAAATGTTAAAACAATAAATGTATTTTATTGGGATTTTATGTGATAGACCAACACAAAGTGGCACATAATTGTGAAGTGGAAGGAAAACGATAAATGTTTTTCAACATTTTTTACAAATAAATATGCGAAAAGTGTGGTGTGCATTTGTATTCAACCCCCCTGAATCAGTACTTTGTAGAACTACCTTTCCCTGAAATTACAGCTGCAAGTCTTTTTGGGGATGTCTCTACGAGCTTTGCACATCTAGAGAGTGACATTTTTGCCCATTGTTCTTTGAAAAATAGCTCAAGCTCTGTCAGATTGGATGGAGAGCATCTGTGAACAGCAATTTCAAAGTCTTGCCACAGATTCTCAATGGATTTAGGTCTGGACTTTGACTGGGTCATTCTAACACATACATATACTTTGAGCTAAACTCTTCTATTGTAGCTCTGGCTGTATGTTTAGGGTTGTTGTTCTGCTGAAAGGTGAACCTTCAGCCCAGTCTCAAGTCTTTTGCAGACTCCAACAGGTTTTCTTCTAAGATTGCCCTGTATTTGGCTCTATCCATCTTCCAATCAACTCTGACCAACCTCCCTGTCCTTGCTGAAGAAAAGCATCCCCACAACATGATGCTGCCACCACCATGTTTCACAGTGGGGATAGTGTGTTCAGGGCGATGCAGTGTTAGTTTTCTGCCACACATGCGTTTTGCTTTTAGGCCAAAAAGTAAAATTTTGGTTTTATATAACCAGAGCACCTTCCTTCCACATGTTTTCTGTGTCCCCCCCCCCCATATCTTTTTGCAAACCGAAAATGGGACTTCTTATGGCTTTCTTTCAACAATGGCTTTCTTCTTGCCACTCTTCCAAAAATGCCAGATTTATGGAGTGCATGACTAATAGTTGTCCTGTGTACAGTTTCTCCCACCTGAGCTGTGGATCTCTGCAGCTCCTCCAGAGTTACCATGGGCCTCTTGGCTGCTTCTCTGATTAATGCTCTCCTTGCCTGGCCTGTCAGTTTAGGTGGACGACCATGTCTTGGTAGGTTTGCAGTTATGCCATACTCTTTCCATTTTCGGATGATGGATTAAACAGTGCTCTGTGAGAGGTACAAAGCTTGGGAATTTTTTTTCTAACCTAGCCCTGCTTTAAACTTCTCCACAACTTTATCCCTGACCTCTCCGGTGTGTTCTTTGGCCTTCATGATGCTGTTTGTTCACTAACATTCTCTAACAAACCTCTGAGGGCTTCACAGAACAGCTGTATTTATACTGAGATTAATTTACACACAGGTGGACTCTATTTACTAATTAGGTGACCTCTGAAGGCAATTGGTTCCACTAGATTTTAGTTAGGGGGAATCAGAGTTAAGCCCCATACACACGGTCGGATTTTCGCATGGATTCTGTCCTATCGGACAATGTTGTCGAAAAATCCGACCGTGTGTAGGCACCATCGGACAGTGTTCGTCGGATTGTCCGACGGACAAAGTCCTATCTCCTGCTGGATAGATTTTTCGACAACAAGGTCCAATCACACCAAATCCGATCGTGTGTATGGTAGTCCGACGGACAAAGTGCTACGCATGCTCAGAAGAAATTCTGTGACGGAAGCGCTCGGTCAGGTAAAACTACCTTTCCTAATCGACACAGCACATTCGTCACGCTGCAATGTTAAAATGTCTTTAATGCAGCGCATTCTCTTTTTCTTTACAATGCAAGAAGAATGACATGTTTTAGCTGCTCATATTCACCCGCACTTCTCCCAAACTTAGTTCTTTATTACTTTTCAGGATTTCTACACTACATGTTTATTTTTACTCGGATCGGAAAAGAATCTTTGTTATATTTTTGGGATGATTTCTCATAGTTTTTTTTTTGTTGGAAGACATATTTTAAGGAGATGTTTTTTTTTTTTTTTTTGAGGGTGGTTGTGTGTTTCAACTTAGCAAAACAACATTATTAACAATTCTATTTGTTGCTAAAATTTTCTAGGAGTTTGTTTGTTGTTGGTGCCCCTTGTTAATTGGACTTTATGATTTGTGAAATGTACCTGCCTACTCACAAATAAACTGTCATTGTAGAAAAGTAAAACACATAGGCAATGATTATTTCAAATCAAAAAGACCTTTATTTAGGTGTCAGCAACAAACCAAAGAGGAACGCAGCGATGAAGAAACTTGGGGAATTTGCAAAGTCTTGGACCCCCACGGCAACCATCATTTTACAAGCGTCTAAAATTGGGGGCCTGAGGAGTACGTATCTTAAGGGGAGTGCTATCTGGTCCTGAAGTCCAAAACATCCGGAACTGCAGCAGATGCCATCTAGGTCCCCAGGCTCTGGTACTACGAGAGGCTCCATCTTCTCTCAGACCAGACTGAATCCAGGTCGTCACTCTCAGGTCTTCCTTCCACGCTTCCTTGCACGCTGTGGCTGTGGTGCTGGTGGGGTGGCAGAAGGAGGAGGAGGCGGAGCATGGTCACTATGGCAAACATGTGTGAGTGGGGTCATCTCCCCAGCCATACCCTTATTTAGGACCTTGAGGATGAGCCCCTCACACATGTTGCGTTGCCCCACCTCCATACCCTTCATTTTAGTGACAACCACGGAGCCAAAGGTCTCCTCGTCGGTGGGTGTGGCATGTAGGGAGGCTGAAGCCTCTCTGATCATCCGGAGCGCTCACTCTCCCGCCTCACCCCCCCTTCTCGCCCTTTTGTAGGGAAGGCGGAGGGGAGGGATTTGGGAGTCAGTCAGGCTCCGAGGCCTACCCCCCTCTTGGCTGCCACTACCCACCTCTTGGCTGCCACTAACCCCTGCCTCCTCCTGACTGCCACATTCCACAGCCTCCTCCTGGCTGAGGTCTTCCTGTGTATGAAAAAGGGACATAGTTTCAGTTATTTGTTCATCAAACACACACAATTTTCATCTAGTGACTGTTGCAAAATGGTTACAAATAGAAAACCATACAATTCTCAGCCCTGCAGTTTTGATTCTGGCCCCAAATGTCTACAACACTACTGTCAGTTGATATGTCAAACACGTTAGGAACTAAGCAATTGGTGATCCTGAATTCAGTGAACATCATTCCTTTTTCCCAAAAATGGTTCCCAAACTACTATACCTGGAACAAGCTGGGCTCCTCCACCTCTTCCAGACTGGAAGGCCCAGGTTGCTCCTCGGAAGCCTCATCAGGGGTGGCCTGCGTGCAAGGAAGCGTGGAAGGAGGAGGCGAGAGTGGCTCCGTGACATCAGTCTGGTCTTTGAGAAAATGGAGACTGTCATAGTACCAGAGCTTGGGGGCATAGACATCTGCTGCAACTCCAGATTCTAGGGACTTCAGGACCTTCTTGCGCTCCCTGATATACGCACTCCTCAAGCTGCCAATTTTCTTTCTTAAATCACCCACAGCCGTGGGGAACCTTGGCTTTACAAATTCCACAAGTTCCAGCAGGGCTGCGTACCTCATTGGTTTGCTGCCGTAATTGGGGTGTTTGGCCTGCCATAAAAGGGGAATTTCCCTGTATTTCTCAATGAACAGGGGGAGAAAACTCACGTTGTTGAATCCCTGCATAATCTCTGCAAGACACAACACCACACAAAACACTATAAATTATGTCAGGCTTAACTCTCCTAATCTTCTCCATAAAGAAGCCTCAAGGTCTAATCAGTCTAGGCTAGTTAAGTACCAAAGTCAAAAGCTTCGTTATAGCGATCGTCTCGTGCGTGAGCTTTCTCTCCCCTCGTCGCACAGATCGTGGCTATGACACAGGCGTGTGACGTTTTATATACAGTGCGCATGCGTCAAACTCCGCCCGCCCCTGACGATCTTTCTCGTCTATTCCCCACCCCTTCTCTTTACGGCGCAGTGGGGAGAGCACATGGCGGGGACACAGCAGTTGCGCCCGAAATATTGCAGCAACGAGGAGGAGGACGAGGAAAGGCCGGAGGCAGAAACGTCCCGATCCCGGAGCCTGAAATTCAAGGCCTCCAATATGTCATTTGGAGAAATGTTGGAGATGGTGGACATATTAAAGAGGAGCGACTATGATGGGAAGTATGGGCCTTACCTCAACCCCAATGTCCGCAAGGCCAAGATCATGTCTAAAGTTGTGAGGAGGCTGTACAATCATTTTGGGGTACAACGATCCAAGGAGCAACTGAGGAAACGCTGGTCAGACCTGAAACTGAGGGAGGCCGATCAGTACAGAAAGATCAAGCGAGTTCTTCAAAAAAGTAAGTAGTTGCTTGCATACTGCTCCATGTGTTTGTATTTTTACACAGTTGTACATTCGAAAATGGCCACTTTCAGGTTCGTCTGTGCATTCGATCGTACTCAACCTCGATCTTTCTGCCACTGTCATGTTCGTGTGTGTCCATTAGATCGTACTCAACCTCGATCGTTCGGCCACTTATAATACGAGGTTTGGTGAATTGTTTGGGGAAAGGAAGTTTGTTCTCTCTAGAAATGTCATCAAGAATGTCAAGCCAATTTATTCAATGTAAAGGAGAGGTCACCCAGTAGCTGTTTACCCATCTGGACTCTAGAGCACTAGTGCTGGGACACCCCAACCCACTTTTTATTAGGCTTTTCCACACATGTGCTCCAGTGGATACTAGAGGGGGGTCTCCATCAGACAAACTTCTACCAAAAACCTACTAAGTTTAGCACCTTTAAAAAGTGACTCCATTCATGTTGTTGTCATTTGTAACTGGCCCTACAAAAATATTGTCCCTCACTTTCAACCAATGTTTGACATTTCCTATTTCTGCCCTCAATAGATTGTGTTGCTAAATCTTCCTTTTGTACCTTCTCATAGGGGAGCGAAAAATCGTGACGTCAGAGGAAACCACCAAACCAACACCTCCCAAAGAAGGGGAAAGACCAGAAGCAGAGGAGGAGGAGGAGGAAGGAGAGATCAGAGAAATTGGAGAACTTGTCACCACAACAGGTGAGTGTGGGAGAACACAGCTACTGGTAAGCTAATCAATGTATGCCTGCCTCATTTCCAAGACATTTTTTTTTTTTTTTTTTTAGGTGACGTGGATGTTGTGGAAGAAGAATCGCACTTTACCACAGAGAGTGCCCACGTCATCATCGGGGAGATAATGGTCTGCAATAGAGATCTAGATGACATAAAGCAAAACATCAATGATGTTCAACAAAAATTGAAGAACATCATTGATGTTTTAGGAAAAATATGAAAACGCACCAAGTAATTAACACACATTTGTGGCTGCTTCTGAACACATTTTCAAATTAAGAACTGTGTGAAATTTGGAACATGCTCACATTGTGTCCACATGTGCTAGCTCCCATCATGGTGGATGAATGACCACGTTTTTTTGGGGGTGCAACCACTTTACGAACTACTAAAGTGGTTGTGGTGAAGGGGTTGCACCCCCCAAAAACGTCCATTCATCCCCATGATGGAAAATGGCACTTTTGAAGATTCTAGCCATGTGTTTTACCATCTAATGACCATTTGGCGACCCAAATTCTGTGCATGTTCTAAATGTCCAGTTTCCAGGGGTGCCCCCCCATGTGATGAAGGCAAGATCAAACACACTTTGAACATATAGTCATGTCTGATCTTGTCTTCACTTTAGAAAGTTGATCTTTCCGAGTTCCTAGGTTCTGTTTTGCTCCATGCCTGGTTTTACCAAATGCGGAATGTTTGTAAACAATGTTGTAAATAAACCAGATCTTGTCAGTTTTGGCCAGAAGTTTGTAAATGCACTTGTGAATGTGTTGCAAGTAAACTTTTTTAATTTTCGAAATGTGTGGCTTCCTTATTTCAAAACCAAAAAACATTATGTATGTCAAATGTAAAGGATTTGGGGGGCAATGGGTGTTATTTACTAAAGGCAAGTCCAGTTTGCACTGCAAGTTTCTTTTCCAGGGCACTTTTGCACTGCACTTGTAGAGCATAGTGGATTTGACTTATGTAAATGACATCCACAGTGATTTTTTGGAAAACACGTAGCACACCATTTTGGGTAATACACACATTTCTGTCATGGTGATGACAATGAGTATTTTGGGTGTCAGTTATGCACTAGAAACCTTCTCTAGACCAAAGATTAGGTATCAAACACACAACATGAGAAGATTCTTTTTGGGAAGAAGAGACTGTTACATCCTTTTGCCCAGAAAGTGCATTCCCACTGTCGAAGCTAAAGGGCAAAAAATTCAAGGTCAAATAAGCAATAATACGGAAATGACAAGAAATCATAGGTTGGTTAAAAAAATATATTTATTAAAAAATGCCTCTCACACATCGTCAGGCTGAGCAATGGCCCCCCTACCCACAAAGTAGTCCATATATTGCTCGCGGACCACGCGGGCATTTAGAGGGGGCAAGCCTGGACGTGCCGCTTGAAGGGCTGTGAGGTCAGCATTTGGAGGGCCCTCCACATCTGGGCCAACGGGTACCACGTAGTTGCTGTTGTGTCGTTTTAAAAAGTTGTGCAATATGCAACAGGCAAGAACTATGTGGTTCAGTTTGTATTCCGCCAAGTTAATAGCCGGCTGGCCAGGATGCCAAAGGTGTTCTCCACCACTCTTCGGTCTCTGGACAGCCTGTAGTTGAAGACCCTCTGGTCTGGGGTGAGGGTCCTCATCGGGAAGGGCCTCATCAGATGGGGAGTCAACGCAAACGCTTCATCTGCGACAAAGACGAAGGGGAGTCCTTCAGCATTCTCCTCTGGAGGTGGCAAGCACAGACTGCCACTTTGGAGACGCCAGTAGAACTCCGTGTGCGCAATGGCACCACCATCCAAGATCCGGCCGTTCATCCCCACGTCCACATACATAAACTCGTATGTCGCCGACACCACCGCCAACATCACTACACTATTAAACCCCTTATAATTATAATAGTAGGACCCCGAGTTGGGCGGTGGGACGATGCGGACGTGTTTCCCATCAATTGCCCCTCCGCAGTTAGGAAAGTCCCAACGGCTGGCAAAGTGGGAGGCCGCAGTCTGCCATTCCTGTGGCGTGGAAGGGAACTGTGGAGTGAAACAAGAAAAAATAATTAGTCACTTTGCACATAAACATTGCAAGCAGATTAGACAATCAACATCTTGGAACAAGAGCATACTTTAACATTTTAGGCTGGAAAGTATTTGCACAGAAAAGTAGAGGCTCCCCTTCGCAGATGACTCACCCCACATCAATCCCCCCACTTCTGATGGGCCATTGGCAATAACTAGGGTTTTGGGGGGGGGGGGTTGGACAGGTAACCCTCTGCACTTCATTGATTGCCAAATGGCTCAATAATGTGTGCTAGTTTGGCCAGACCCTCTGTACTTAACACTATTGGCAGCCCACAGGAAAGATAAAATAACATTTCAAACACCCCCCCCCCCCTCAAAAAAAGAAAAGCACATTGTGACATTATGAAATTACCAAGCAAGCTAATAGGAGGGAAAGAACACAAAAAAAGAGGAACTGGAAAGTATGGAGCCAGCCCCTTGCACTACATGCTTTGCTGAATTCATCACTAAAGATGCCCACTATAAAGAGGTAGGTATATCGTGTGTATTGACCTTGGGAAAGCCAGCAGATAGAGGATTGGTACCATCTGACAGAGCAGTTGGGGGAGGGGGTTCCTAATGAGTGCCCCCCCCCCCCCCCCCACCAAAAAAAAAAAAGGGGCTCTACATGAAGTAAAACACACAGCAAACATTTGTGCTTATTTTAGGGGGTGTTTGGGGGAAAACAATACTATGCAGCAGACAAAATACATTGCTTAAGTGACTAGGCCATAGGTGTCTATTGGGCCAGAAGAGCATGCTGGTGAGGTAAGTGAAGGGAAAAATGCATGAAGGAGAAAAGGGGCACAGCATATTAGAGCATATTGCAATCATGGTAATTAGGGAAGGAGGTCAAAAATACAAGACATTAGCAAACAGAGCATACATAGAAGGGAATAGTAAAGTAGAAATGTTACCTTAATATAGTCCTCCTGCAGGACCTGGATGATGGCAGAACAGGTCTCTGGAATAATGATTCCCAGGGCCTGGGGAGAGATACCTGAAGAGAACTTCAAATCCTGAAGGCTTCTCCCTGTCGCCAAGTACCTCAACGTAGCAACAAGCCTCTGCTCCGGAGTGATGGCTTGTCTCATGCAGGTATCCTGCCGGCTGATAAAAGGGGTCAGCAAAGCCAAAAGACGGTGAAACACGGAGAATCAGGATTATTCTCCCGGATCTCACGAAGCAAAGGCATGTGCGAGAACTGATCACGCTGAAGCAACCAATTCTTGGTCCACATACTCCTCGTCACTCTGTTCATGGACGGGTCTTGGCTCAAAGCTAAAAGCCCGACACCAATTCCGCGTACAGCACGAACTCGGCGACGAGTACGTACGGGAAACATCGCTCACAAAAGGTCGGCTGGTCAGAACGGACAAACAGAAAGCACCGATAAACAGCAAGGCCTGAAAGAACGAAATGAATACCAGAAACGAGCAGACAATAAGCAGTGCAAATCAAAGCGTCCTATATCAAGATATAGGCCGCAATGACCAACAAATGCGAACTGACTACACGCACTAATAAACAGATACGCACGACAAGCACAAACTGAAGAGCAGTAACGATCTGAGTGACAAAACTGAGAAGCGCAAATCTTAAGTCCCCAAACTTCGACTAACTCGCGATAAACACGGGATCAGCAGAAGGAGCCCAACGGGTGCCTGACGTGGTGCTGAACTTCCCTTTTCTTGTCTCGTGGAAGACGACTTACGTCACGACGTTCTTGCAGACCGGAAATTCCGACAACGTTGTCCGACCGTGTGTACGCAAAACCAACATCAGACAAAGTACGACGGACAGGATCCGGCCGACCTGGTCCTCGGATAATCCGCGCGTGTGTATGGGGCTTAAAGGGGGCTGAATACAAATGCACCGCACTGCACTTTTCAGATTTTTTTTTATAAAAAATTTGGAAAAACATTTATCATTTTCCTTCCACTTCACAATTATGTGCCACATTGTGTTGGTCTGTCACACGAAATCCCCAAAAAATACATTTATGTTTTTGGTTGTAACATGACAAAATGTGGAAATGTCAAGGGGTATGAATACTTTTTCAAGGCACTGTAGGAAACAATAAAAGAGAATATTTGTATATTTCTCTTGGACGTGGGCATAATAATATACTGATGTTTAGATTTAGGATCTTGCTAGCAGAAAGTTACAGAGTAAAAAAAATAAAAGTTATGTTTTGTAAAGACCTTGTGTATATGCGCGGAAACGCTTGCATGCGTATACACACGTAAAATTCTTCTTCATCCTCTTCTAGCTACCGGTGCTGCAATTTATACTTATATGCTCATATATATATTTGCGTGCACATGCCCATAAATTACTGCTTTCAAACTTAAAATGTTCTTCTTTTTTCTGGCAGGCAACGCATTTCTGCATTATGGGTTTTCTATGCAGCCGTGTGCACTGTCCCATAGACAACAATGCACCTGTGTTTAGATAAGCAAAAAAAAGATACTTGCCGTTTTTTTTTGTCCGTGTGCAAGAGAGAGATCTAACCTGCCCATTTTTATGGAAACAGTGCTGTAGGTCAAAGACTTTGCCAGGCATAACACACAGACATGTAATTGCCTGTAATTGTGTAAGCATATTATTATGATTTATTTATAAAGCTATGGGAGTGTCTGGCTGTCCTCATGGAATACACATATGTCCTGAGAGATAGTAAAATATATCAGCATCACAGTAGCCCATATTCTTTAGTGATCTTTTCAGATGCTGGTGATTTTTTTTTTTCTTTGTGTTACAATTCTGGCATCGCATATTTTGCACATGTTTTTGTTTTTATTTTGTTTTTACATTACTGCTTGGCAGGGCACCACATTCTGATTCATTATCAACCTGGGAAAAAAGGCTTTTTTAAATAACTTTTGCTGTGACACCAGATTTTTTTTCTCTTACAAAGCTCATAACTTCAAGGTGTTGCATGATGAAATTCAAAACTACAATTTAGACCCAGCTTGGCAATCTGATATCTGCAGATAAAGTTGGTAGGCACTCCTGTGGAGTCTATGGAAATGGCAAAGCTTAGTGCATCTTGTAAAGATTCTATGCCTTAATAAGTTTGTTCTCAGATTAATTATGAGTTTTGGTACCGCTTAGACGTCGATTAGTTTCGTACAAATCAAAAATTCGTACGAACTTCTGTAAATTCATACATTCGTGAGGATCCGAAATACAAATTGCTATGCTTCCGAATTTTCTACGAAATTTCATTTACGAATTTCGAATCCAAATTCCGTTACAACGGAAACGTGACTGGTGTTTTGTTGACCAATCAGAGGTTTTCTTCTGCTGCTGAGTGAGGGTTGGGAAAATTACCTTTCTTATTATGGTAGTGGAAGATGATGGGAGATTCAGAATCGGACAAAAAAAGAATGTTCATTAATTACAATTATTCATTATGATGAAGTTAAAAACCCATGAAGTCAGCACAGCACAGGGATGGTGGGAGCCCCTCATAATGAGCCCAGCACAGGGATGGTGGGAGCCCCTCATAATGATAAATTCATCATAACGAACGTTCGTAATTGTTTACGAAAAGTTAAAAACGAATTCATATTTCGTACAAATCCAAATAGAATTTTCGGACACAAATTACGAAATATGAATTAACGGCTAATATGAAACGGAACGGAACATAACTAAACAAATTTATTGATGGTGCACATGTCTAGTACTGCTACAAAAAGGTGCTGATGTTTTCTTGTAGGCTAGGGCTTGTTCTTTGTGCCAAGATACATATTTCCAATGTTGATAAACTATGTCAGAATATTAGGACACTTCAAACATAAAAACACATGTACTACAATTGTGATATATAATAAAAAGTATTTAGTAGATCTCCTTAGAAATAGTATATGGTATATGTAATTAGGGTTGCCACCTTTTCTTCAAGCCAAACCCTAACACTTTAGTGGCCTGGGACACCTTTGGGTGTCCCCAAGGAGAGTATTAATGCAGTGTGTGTAGTGTGCTGCAGCGGACAGTGGGTGTTGCCAAATTGCTCTTGCTGACATCATCGGCCTGCCCCCCCAGTGATGCCGAACCTGCCCCCAAACAGCCACCTACAGCTCCCGGATGACAACAGATTTGTTTGTGACTATCTTGGTTACTTAGGGAGCCACAGCCTGGTCTGAATAATGTGTCCGGGTTTCAGTCTGCCTGAAACCAGGACACATGATTCAAACCCCAGACTGTCCAGGTGAGTCCTAGACAGGTGGCAACCCTATATGTAATGCCTCCATGGAATCCAAAATTGCTAGTAGATTTTCAAGAATTTATTTGAAAATGCGTACGTTAATTCTCAGTATATTTAACCTCTCTAACGGTAATCCCAAGTGTGGCTCAGGGGTGGATTTTCAGTACCAAAAGCGGTAACCCTGAGCCACACTCGGGATCGCATTGCAGGATCCAGGCAAAGTTACTTACCTTGTCCCCAGGATCCTGCTATGTCTCCCCGCTGTGTGTGCGAGCTGTGTCCTCCGCCGGATCTATCACAGTGCCGAGCTCCGTTCCCTGCAAGTGTTGCAACGCACAGGGACAGGGCACGGCGCCACATTCAAAAAGTTGAAAACACAATACACATAGAGTACACTGTAATCTTACAGATTATATTACTGTATCACATTATTTCACCTCCCTTTTGTCCCTAGTTGTTTGTCCAGTGCCCTAAATGCAGTTTTATATTATAAATACTGTTCTTTCTGCCTGGAAACTTGAGATTGTCCATAGCAACCAAAAAGTGTCCCTTTATTTTCAAAATCGGTTTTAGACCAGCTAGAAAACATCGATAATAAATTAGAATCACTTGCAGAATTGAGCGATAGTGATTTGTGGAAAAATCCACCATCAAACACTGAAAGTAATGACAGCGACAATTCTGCAACTGAGCACATTTCAGTGTTTTTGATTTGACTACATTATTGAATAATTTTTATTATTATTATATTATTATTTGTTATAATTATTTATAGTAATTTCTTATGTTATGATTTCATGTTTCAAACTTTATCATACCCGGGCTGTCTACTAGACTCTTGTTTGGACAGATTTAAGTGTGTTATTCCTAAGAATTACAGGCCTCCAATATAAAACGCCAAATTTCCATGAAAAACATTTTACCGCTTTGAGCTTTAAAAATCTGAAATAATCATACCACGAGGGAGGTTAAAGGCTTGACGTAAAAAAGTACTTCAAAATATTGTTTGCTTTTAGGCCCCTTTCACACTGGGGCGTTTTTCATGCGGTGCGGCGCTAAAAATAGCGCCTGTTCACCGCATGAAAAAATCCGGCCCCATTCACTCCAGTGTGAAAGCCGGCGGGCTTTCACACTGGAGCGGTGCGCTAGCAGGACGGTAAAAAAAGTCCTGCTAGCAGCATCTTTGGAGCGGGATAGGAGCGGTGTGTTCACCGCTCCTATACCGCTCCCTCCCATTGATTACAATGGGAGACCGCCGTAAAACCGCGGCAATACCGCGGTTACCGCGGTAATACCGCGGCTACGGCGGCGCTCTGCGGGGGGTGTTTAACCCTTTTTCGGCCGCTCGCGGGGGGTAAAACCGCACCGCGAGCGGCCGAAAACCGCGGTGAAAACGACGGTAAAGCAGCGCTAAATATAGCGCTGCTTTACCGTCACCGCGGCTCACCGCCCCAGTGTGAAAGGGGCCTTAATGTTTGATCCTGGATTGAATAGACTTTACCGAATAAAAACCACACACACAGAAATGTGTTCACTGTGGTTTAAAACAAATATCAATTTAACCCCACAAATGATTAGAAAATTGAACGACTGTTTTAAGAAGACAAATTTCAAATGGAATTGTACTAGTATATGGCCAACTTAAGAGATTTAAATTTCACAATGACCCTAAACCTCATGTACACACGATAGGATATTCCGATGGAAAATGTGTGATAGGACTTTGTTGTCAGAAATTCCGACCGTGTGTAGGCTCCATCACACATTTTCCATAGGAATTTCCGTCACACAAAATTTGATATCTGCTTCTCAAATTTTCCGACAACAAAATCCGTTGTCAGAAATTCCGATCGTGTGTACACAAAGTGCCACACATGCTCGGAAACAAGCAGAAGAGCAGCACTGGCTATTGAACTTAATTTTTCTCGGCTCGTCGTACATGTTATACGTCGCCGCATTCTTGACGTTCGGAATTTCCGACCAACTTTGTGTGACCGTGTGTATTCAAGACAAGTTTGAGCCAACATCCGTCGGAAAAAATCCCAAAATACCATTTTAAAAGAATACGTTTCTGTGTCCCTTAACAGCTGTTTCCTGTTTTATTTTTTCTAGTGCAGATTAGAAAATAACGGTAATTCTTTGGTGGTTGTAAGGGATAACACAGATCTATAGAGATTCGCATTTTGGCTTGGCAACTAGGATCTGCAAAAATAAGTCAGTATTGTTGGGCTAGGGATTTTTTTTTTATGACAAATTTCCTTTAAGCTGAGTGCTGTGCTGTTAATGCTGTGGAATACATTTGGAGTCAAGTCACTTACTATCATCCAAGAGGGAGTTGATGTTTGCCTGCTGCTGACTTTCCAGTACTTATTCATATATAGTGTTTACATATTTAAATTATGTGGACGAAGCACAGCAGTGTATAAAGCCCGGAGTGTCTTCTGTGACCTAATATGCCCTTGCAATTTCTCAATATACTGCAGGCTGTGTGTCTTTGCCTGTCTACTTTATTAGCCAAAAGGAAATGTTAGCCTTAAAAATGTCCATTTTTCCATGTACTTTATTTCCACTAACTGCTACTGTAGAAAGGAAAGAGTGTGATAATAAATGGTACCCATGTCTACAGTAAGATGTTAAAACACCAAGCTGTGTAAAACTAAGTGATTACATGATTTTGACAAGACATTAGTGACATTTCAATAAAGTTTTTAAAAAAAGGGTAAGCAGCGCAATACACTGTAATCTAACCTGTAGCCTAACGTATGCCTTCTGCCTTCTGGTGTGCCTGGGCTTTTACTGAAATGTTATATTTGCCATATTTGCCATTTCTGATCCACATAGGAAAAAATACTGTAACCTAATATTTAACTCGTTCTTCGCAGTGTTTTACAAAGTGCATAATCCTCATTAGTCCTTGCCCCAAGCTAGACATCCCAAGCTATTTTCTGAGAGGCATGTTGAGTATTTTGCAGATCTCGCTTTTTGTCACAGTTGTAAAATTTGAAAAAAGAAAAAAAAAATGTTTCCTTTCCTTCCTTAATTTTCAAAAACAAATGAGAGCTGCAAAATATTCACCATGCCTCTTAGCAAATACCTTGGGGTGTCTACTTTCCAAAATGGGAAGTAAAATCACAATTTTACGCCCTTAGAAAGCCTGAAGGCGGAGATTGGTTTTCGGGGTCCTGTATGTGGTGGGCTCCCAAAAAGTCTCACACATGTGGTATCCCCATACTCAGGAAAAGCAGCAGAATGTATTTTGGGGTGTAATTCCATATATAACCATGCCATGTTTGAACAATATATAATTTAGTTTATATACTTTGAGTAAAAAAATTAAATAAAAAAAATAATATTCCTGAAACTTGAGGCAAAATATAAAATATTCCATGGATTCAACATGCCCCTCAGCAAATAGCTGGAAGTGTCTACTTTCCAAAATTGGTGCATTGGAGGGGGGCGGGGTTTGTGCTATCTTGACTTTTCTGGGCCTCCGTAACTGTGATTGGTAGTGAGGAGTAAAATCACCATTTTACGCCCTTAGAAAGCCTGAAGGCGATGATTGGTTTTTCTGGGACTAGCTTGAAGTGTCTACTTTCCAAAATGCTTGAAGTGTCTACTTTCCAAAATGCTTGAAGTGTCTACTTTCACTCATTTGAAGAGGGGGGGGGGGGGGTTGTGCTATCTTGACATTTCATGGCCTCCGAAACTGTGCTAGGTAGTGAGGAAGTGAAATCGCCATTTTACGCCCTAAGAAAGCCTGAAGGTGGTGATTGGTTTTCGGGGTCCTGTACGTGGCTAGGCTGCCAAAAAGTCTCACACATGTGGTATCCCCATACTCAGAAGTAGCTTAATGTATTTTGGGGTGTAATTTCACATATTCCCATGGCATGTTTGAGAAATATATCATTTATTGACAACTTTGTGCAAAAGAAAAAAAAAGTTTGTAATTTTCCCGAAACTTGTGGCAAAATATAAAATATTCCATGGACTCAAAGTTGTGAAATTTGGGGTGTAATTTCACATATTCCCATGGCATGTTTGAGAAATATATAATTTATTGACAACTTTGTGCAAAAGAAAAAAAAGTTTGTAATTTTCCCAAAACTTGTGGCAAAATATAAAATATTCCATGGACTCAACATGCCTATCATCAAAAACCTTGGGGTATCTACTTTCCAAAAAGGGGTCATTTGGGGGGGGGTGAACTGTCCTGGCATTTTAGGTACAACATTAGAAGCTTATGTCACACATCACCCACTCTTCTAAGACAAAGCCCTTTTTGTTTCCATGAAAAAAAAATTTTTTTGCTAGAAAATTACTTTGAGCCCCCAAACATTATATATTTTTTTAAAGCAAAGGCCATAGAGATTAAAATGGTGGGTTTGCATTTTTTTTTCACACAGTATTTGTGCAGCGATTTTTCAAAAGCAGTTTTTTGGGGAAAAAATGTCTTTTTTTAATTATAATGCACTAAAAGACACTATATTGGCCAAATGTTTGATGAAATAAAAAAGTTGATCTTATGCCGAGTACATGGATACCAAACACGACATGCTTTAAAATTGCGCACGAACGTGCAGTGGCGACAACTACATACATTTTTAAACGTTTTTAAAAGCCTTTACAGGTTACTACTTTAGATTTACAGAGGATGTCTACTGCTAAAATGACTTCCCTCGATCTGACCTTCGAGGTAATACCTCACATGCATAGTGAAATTACTGCTTACATACGACCCGAGACCAACGCTTGTGTTCGCCTTTGTGCGTGAGCATGGGGGGACAGGCGTGCTTTTTTTTTTATTATTATTATTATTTATCTTGCTTTTTTGTTTTATTTCACTGTTCCTTTAATTTTTTTTTATCTCAGGGAATGTAAATATCCCCTATGATAGCAATAGGTAGTGACAGGTGCTCTTTTTAAAAAAAATTGGGGTCTATTAGACCCTAGTTCTCTCCTCTGCCCTCAAAGCAACTAACCACACCAAGATTGATGTGATAAAAGGCTTTGCCAATTTCCCAATGGCGCTGTTTATATCCGGCAAGTCATTAAATGCTCATAGCTTCCAGTGTGTCACCTGGCCAACAGACATCTTACTTATGCATAAGTGCTAGTCTCCTGGGTACCTGTACCATATTAATTCAGTTATGTCAATACATGTCACACATTAAAAACCTTTCCTTCTTTCAATTCCTTTTTTTTTCAAAAAAACATATTTTAAACATTTCTTGTTCTGACAGATCGGTTATATTCCTTCCCAAACCTCCAACCCATTGCACTTGTATTTACAGTAAGTTTGCATTTATAAATGACAGGAGAGACTCCGGCAAAATGTTTCACCAGTCTTGTTGATGGGCAGAGTCTTTCAGATTCAGCATTAGCGCTAAATTGTCCATAAGAAAAAGAAACCTTTTAGTTTGTCCCTTCTCTCCTGAATGTTTATCAGAACAAATTTGCGGTGTGGTATGGCACAGACAAACTGCCAACCAGATGAATATTTTTCATCTCTGTTCCAGAAACCTCTCCAATCCTGCTCCACCAGGATTCTGGAAGTGAAAAACAAGAGCAGGAAAAAATTTTTTATCCACAATATCTGCTCACTTTCTATGTTTACTTATAATTCCCTCCTTGGAACCCAGGAACTTAGTATTTCTGGCTTCTGCAACTCTGAACAAATTATCAATACAACCATGATTTCTTTAGGATGAACCCACTCTAAAATGGATCCCCATGGTATGAGCAAAAATTTCAAAAAAACTAACATGAATTTTGGTTTCTCAAAAATTCTAATTTTAAACGCTAAAAAAAAAAAAACAATGCATTTATCTGTACCTTAAAACCAATGCGCTCACACCCTTTTCAGGTGGACAAAGCCTAAACCCTTTGGAACTTTTTCCACCTGAATGAAAATAAAAAACAAAGAAAAAAACTATAATAACTCCAGCGGCTACAATGGCTTCCTACCAACTCTTGTCTTAAACAAAATGTATTCAGCTGCTAATTGAGGACATGACCCCCCTTTCAGGTGGACTAAACCTAAAAAAAATTCCACTGAACAAAACAAAAATAAAATAAATGAACAAATAACAAAAATAACAATTAAAAAGATTTTTTTTTAAATAAATAAAAAAAATTACAAAAAGAAAACTAAAAAAAAAAAAATTAAAAAAAATTCAAAAAGTAAAAAAAATATATATATTTTTTTAAAAAATAACAATTCAGAGGCTTATCCTTGAAAATACTAAAAACATATCAAGGTCCTCTATAATATTCCAAACATGAAGGGGAAATCTCTGAAACTCACATCTAAACCTTATTCATAGCAAAGAAACATTAACCATAACATTCTTACCATCCATGCGGCTCACTAAGGGCTGCTAACATTGTTTTCCCCAGTGCTATATTTGAATGAACATGCGGCTACCTCCATTTTGAGTTTACACAACTGTTCTACATAGTGATGCTTTGACTGTCTTAATTGATTATTTTCGGTTTGTAGTCTCAGCATTTGGGTCTTAAAAGGTAAACAGGTTTGATTACTATGGCCTCTATGCCTTGGATTGCTACCCCATCTCGCAGAATAAACTCCATAACGCCTTGGTGTAGTTTTAGGATATTTCCTTTGCATATCATTATTACCCACCAAACAATACCTAGCGATGTGACCCCCCCTTTTTACAAACAAAGCACTTGAGCGCTGGTGTCCCTGCATAGGTCCATCTCTGAGAATATGGCGCTGGAGACTCACATTGCTGCATAACATTACTATGATAGGAATAAACAGATTTTACACTTTCATTGTCTGAGTATTCACTAGCAATGGACTCATCAGAAGTCCCCACTGTTGCAACTCCTGAATCCCTTTCAAGCTCAGTTACCACACTTTTATTTAAAAATTCCTCATTCAGATCTCCAACATTGATTCCCATCATAGCAAAATCACTTGCAGCAACACTAGAATTTGGCTCTACATGTTCCAAAGCCTCTATATTTGCTAAGCACTGAGCATGTGTGGCCTCTAATTCATTCCTTTTCTGTTCCAATACACATTTCTCAGTCACTAATTGTTCAATGTGATCACAAACATTTGCATCTGCCTTTGCAACCATTATTTAATATATTCTTAGTTACACTTTGTACCTGCTCCAAAAATAGTTTTCTCTCAGTACACCATTGTCCTTCTTTCGCTATAGCAAAGTCTTTCATTTTTAATAACATGCATACAACATTGGCCATCTTGGCTTTCCTGCCTTTTTTTGAAGACTTTTTATGTTTTATCTGATCATTATGAATATTACATTGTCTCAACAATCGTTTTTTTCGTTTCCGTTGATTTGTAACGATTCGTACATTCGTAAGTCGTCGGTGTTCGGATTCGTAACGATTCGTACATTCGTAAGTCGTCGGTGTTCGTATTCGTAACGATTCGTACATTCATAAGAGTTATTTTTTCGTTGATTCGTTTTTTGGTTAGTTTAATTGTCGGACGCATTCGTATTTATTCGTACATTCGTAACATTCGTAGATTCGTAATCGGAGCATAATTCATAATTTTATGTAATGTGTATGCTATTATTACATTTTAATAATTTACAAATCGAAAAAAAAAGTTACGTATCTAAAAAAAAAAAGTTTCGAATCGAAAAAAAAGTTACAAATGTACGAATTTTTTTGTTCAATAGAGACACGGAAAATTACAAATCGAAAAAAAAAAAAAAAAAGTTACGAATCGAAAAAAAAAAGTTACGAATCGAAAAAAAAAGTTACGAATCGAAAAAAAAAGTTACGAATGTACGAATTTTTTTGTTCAATCCATTCGAAGCACGTTTAGCAGCACCATTGTAAGGGACACGGAAAATTACCAATTCAACAAAAAAAAAAGTTACAAATGTGCGAATTTTTTCGTTCGTTTTCGTTTTTCGGATTTTCTTCATTAGTACATTCTTTGTTTCTAATTAGTTTTTTTCGGATTTTCGTTGTTTTTCGGATTCGTTCGATTCGAATAATTCGTTAATCGGATTCGTACGATTCGAACGATTCGTTCATTCGTACGAAAACGAACGAAAATAACGAAAAAAAAAGAAAAACTAAAAAAACGAAACGAATTGCACATGTCTAAACTTCAATGACCTCCATTGATATGCTAATTAGTCTACACTGAATCTTGTTTAACCAGTCTATACACAGGAGCTGCAGACACAAGACACACAGAGACACAGACACACAGATAAAGCTGTTTAAAGCTAACATTGACTTGCAGTCCCACAGCACACAAGGCAGAGCACACTCTTAATCAATGCTCCACTATACCAGTGTTTCTCAACTCCAGTCCTCAAGGCGCCCCAACAGGTCATGTTTTCAGGCTTTCCATTATTTTGCACAGGTGATTTGATCAGTTTCACTGCCTTAGTAATTACCACAGCTGTTTCATCTGAGGGAAATCCTGAAAACATGACCTGTTGGGGCGCCTTGAGGAACACTGCACTATACCGCTGACTTTAGCCTTATTATCTCAGAACGCAGGCCACATTGAACTTCTATTGGAACAGAGAACAATTTCACTGTCATGTGGGAAAAAAACGAATTAAAAAAAAAATCTATATTTCTCCCACTTTCTCCTCAAAGATGTGTGATTTATCCTATCAATCTGCAGGCTACATCAGATAACCAGGGATGATTAGCCCCTCACTCGCCAGCGCGCTTGACCAGGTACACAGGCCTTAAACAATTTGCATTAGCAATACAATAAACGTTAACATACATATACATACAGGGGGTCCCCTACTTACAAACATCCGACTTACAAAGGACTCCTACTTACAAACGGAGGGAGACAACAGGAAGTGAGAGGAAATCTACCCCTAGGAAGGGAAATTCACTCCTGTAAGAGTTAATATGGGAAAAAGGTGTCTCCACTGATGCTTTATCAACAGTCCATGTTTCCCTAACAACCCAAAATTTTCAAAATCCAATTGTCATTGGGACAGAAGGTGAGGTGAAATCTTCTGAACAGGGGCACAGACAGCAAAACAAATGTTACAGGGGTGATAACCCTTCCCTTGTGTTATCTAAAAAACCTAAAAATAGATTTTTTTTGGCACTTAAAAAATGTACCTGTTCCAACTTACAAACAGATTCAACTTAAGAACAAACCTACAGTGCCTATCTTGTTTGTAACCCGGGGACCCCCTGTATACCAGACAAAAATCTCACCAGGTTTTGCGCATCCGCTCACTGATGAAATATTTCATAGAACTTTCAGGACCACTCAGGCAGGGCTTCAGAATACACGAACCAGCACAAATCTTGTCCACAGTAGAGAAGGCTTCCAGTTCTAGGTGTAGTTGAGGACTTAGCTTATAGGGACTCAAGACAAAAAATACATTAGGGTTTGGATTCTGTGCAGAAATAAATTTCACACGCCTTCTGGGGTGCCAATTGAAATAATTCCTGAAATTGCAATAACTTCTAAACTATATATTATCCTAGGATGGTCATGGAGTCCCTCTATTTATTCCATAAATGTATTAATTTGTTTATTCCTATAATTAGCTAGTCTATTAAAACTCTGATAGTTACTGTTGATAGCACAATAATATAAGGTTAGCTATGAAAACAAACACACTGCTTAATAAAACAACATCTTATTTATTTCCTTAGAAAATAGGAAAACGCTAACATGAAAATACTAAAGGAAGGTACAAAGCATATAACAACACGAAATATCAAATATACTTATCAGAAAGCTGTCCTATAGATACAGTATCCTCAGCTGGGCTTGAGATGGTAACAGAGTGAGAGCTCTATCTCAGGCAGCCCTTTTATACTTCAATCATACACCATTCAGACCCAACCCCATTGCCATCCCATCCCATCTAGACTTTTGATGAATCATAGTATTTATGGGGCAGTCCTCCTCAATATATTATATTACTGTCCGTCCTGTTGTATTGGCCTCTAGGGGCAGCATTGTCCATGTATCATGTCTCTGTATCCCAGGTCAATCTTCAAAGCCTGTTGGACCTTTGATCTTTTGTAACCGCCTTCATCAATTATCCCGGCAGCCAAGGCCCTCTTAGAAGCTTGCTTGCATAGCATTATAGCATCAGATGTTCCGGAGTCAAGCTTTTGTTCAGCCTTAATGGAGGCCTGATCTCTTCTTTCAGACATGCTACAAAGCTTTGATGTGAAACTTGTTACATTCCAGACCTGGTATCAACCAGAAAGAGAAACTCCAGAAATATGATATTAAACCATGATTTTCATAAAAGAAGGAAAAACTAAATTATTTTAATGAAGTAACATTTATAAAAAAAGAGGGCTTATCAGAATTTGAATGAATGGCTTTGGAAAGAATGTCATGATCCTGCAATCCTTATTAACACAATTTTGCAAACCTGAGTCATCCTGAATACCAACATTGCAAACTGATTACACATCCTGTCTGAAGGTGGTTTGTTTAGGTTCTTCCCAACAGTTGTTGTTAACCCTGTGCATGGGTTAATAAACGTTGTTACCTGCTAGCCAGCCACTGCAGGCAGACAGATACTGCTGGTTTGCAGCTGTCAATTAAGACTTAACGCTTTGTGATCTTTTATTGAATGAGGCTCTTGGTGAAAACTTATTGACCTTCTCTGGGATTAAATGCAGGAAGCTCATAATGCTTGGCCAGGATGGTAATTCTGAATACAGTAAGATTTGGTGCATGATGCCACCACCCTTGATTAACATAGATCTAAAGCCCCGTACAAACAATACGAAAATCGGAAGTAAAATTTCCGATCTGACGATTTTCGGATTGTTAGTATGGTGCTTTCGACAGCCGCTTACGATTTTTCAACCGACAAAAGCTGGATGTGCAGACTATAAATTTTTCGTCGTACATGAACTCAACATCCAATTTCATTTTTTTCACGAAAAAACGTAAGAGCAAGACTACGCATGCTCAGAAACAAAGGAATACATACAAAACTATTCAACCCATGACGTCACTTCTGAAGTTGTATTCTGTCATACCAGAATTTCCGTATGGTGATTAACCTCTTCACTTTTTGGACATGAGACTAGCATGCAACAAAAAACAGATGAACAGTCGCCCGAAAATCTGATTGTGTGTACGAGGCTTTAGACTACCCATCAAAAGCTGTTGATTTGCTTAGAACATGCATCAATTTGGGACTTAGAAAGCAGCTCGGCTCTGAACTAGGAGCAGTGTAATAGGCATGTATTTTTTAATAAATAAATAAGTGCAGTTCCTATCCCAATTAACCAAGTATGTAACACAGGGGTAGGCAACCTGGGGCCCTCCCCCCGGTGTAAAGCAATTAATAAAAGTGATTACATTGTATAAATAAACATAAGTAACAGGAAATCCAATTCAAATAGTGACAATGTGCAAAGCTTCACAACTCCCAACAGAAAATCCTCAAGTAAATACAGCATATACAGTGGTGTGAAAAAGTGTTTGCCCCTTCCTCATTTCCTGTTCCTTTGCATGTTTGTCACAATTAAGTGTTTCGGAACATCAAACCAATTTAAACAATAGTCAAGGACAACACAAGTAAACACAAAATGCAATTTGTAAATGAAGGTGTTTATTATTAAAGGTGAAAAAAAATCCAAACCATCATGGCCCTGTGTGAAAAAGTGATTGCCCCCCTTGTTAAAACATACTATAACTGTGGTTGTCCACACCTGAGTTCAATTTCTCTAGCCACACCCAGGCCTGATTATTGCCACCTCTGTTCACAATCAAGGCATCACTTAAATAGGAGCTGCTTGACACAGTAAGGTCCACCAGAAGATCCTTAAAAGCTACACATCATGCCGAGACCCAAAGAAATTCAGGAACAATTGAGAAAGAAAGTAATTGAGATCTATCAGTCTGGAAAGGGTTATAAAGCCATTTCCAAAGCTTTGGGAATCCAGTGAACCACAGTGAGATCCATTATCCACAAATGGCGAAGACATGGAACAGTGGTGAACCTTCCCAGGAGTGGCCGGCCGCCCAAAATTACCCCAAGAGCGCAGCGACGACTCATCCAAGAGGTCACAAAAGACCCCACAACAACGTCCAAGGAACTGCAGGCCTCACTTGCCTCAGTTAAGGTCAGCGTTCATGCCTCCACCATCAGGAAAAGACTGGGCAAAAATGGCCTGCTCCAAGGAGAAAACCACTGCTGAGCAAAAAGAACATCAAAGCTCGTCTCAATTTCTCCACAACACATCTTGATGATCCCCAAGACTTTTGGGACAACATTCTGTGGACCGATGAGACAAAAGTGGAACTCTGGAAGGTGTGTGTCCAAGTATATCTGGCGTAGAAGGAACACTGCATTTCAGAAAAAGAACATTATACCAACAGTAAAATATGGTGGTGGTAGTGTGATGGTCTGGGGCTGTTTTGCTGCTTCAGGACCTGGAAGACTTGCCGTGATAAAAGGAACTATGAATTCTGCTGTCTACCAAGAGATCCTGAAGGAGAATGTCCGACCATCTGTTCGTGTACTCAAGCTGAAACGAACTTGGGTTCTGCAGCAGGACAATGATCCTAAACACACCAGCAAGTCCACCACCGAATGGCTGAAGAAAAACAAAATGAAGACTTTGGAGTGGCCTAGCCAAAGTCCTGACCTGAATCCTATTGAGATGTTGTGGTATGACCTTAAAAAGGCCGTTCATGCTCGAAAACCCTCTAATGTAACTGAATTAGGACAATTCTGCAAAGATGAGTGGGCCAAAATTCCTCCAGGACGCTGTAAAAGCCTCATTGCACGTTATCGCAAAACGCTTGGTTGCAGTTGTTGCTGCTAAGGGTGGCCCAACCAGTTATTAGGTTTAGGGGGCAATCACTTTTTCACACAGGGCCATGATGGTTTGGATTTTTTTTCACCTTTAATAATAAACACCTTCATTTACAAATTGCATTTTGTGTTTACTTGTGTTGTCCTTGACTATTGTTTAAATTGGTTTGATGTTCCGAAACACTTAAGTGTGACAAACATGCAAAGGAACAGGAAATGAGGAAGGGGGCAAACACTTTTTCACACCACTGTATAGCACAAACTCCCAATGGAAAGACTTCTTCCAATAGTAAGTAAATTAGTAGAAGCATCACATGTGCTCCACCAGCCAACACTCTGAGGCTTACCAGAGTGCATGTGACTCTCACTAGAGAAGTCAAACAGCGCTTGTTGTATTGACTCTTCACCCAGCTCAGCAGCTCATATGGTGCTCTTTCCCCTTATAACGATCTTTCATTTCATCGCACTCAGGGTACAGGCATTAATCATTTAAAAGAGCCAAAACACCATTTCCCATAGTGTAAATTCGGCATATAAATTTATTAAAATTGGGTAAAACACTTACAGACGTTAATCTTGAATTAAAAAACGACACTTGTGTATCAGCATTAAAAAAAAGACACAACCCAGAATCCTCAGCAATCCACACTTTTTGTCAGAGAGCACATCATCAGGGGCACCCATGTTGCGCATGATGGGTCAGCTTCAAACATTCTAATATTTGGGACAGTCTTTCATCAAATGATTAGTTATAGAAGCACATCCAGGCTGGGCCAGTTATGCAGTTTTAATACATTCTAAGATGGATAAAGTGTAATATAATATGGTAATTATTCATATGTTAGTCAATTTAATAATGACATTTGGTCAATGTATTAGCATCAAGCAGGGCTGGCCCAAGACATTGTGCTACCTGAGTCCAAGAATGAAATGCTGCTCCCCCCCCCCCCAAAAAAAAGAAATCACACCCACCAAAAGGCCCCCACATCCATTATTTTATATCATGATAATTAAAACTAAAATGTAATTTATCAGGAAGTCAGATTTACATGCAACAGCACCTTGTCTATATGCAAAATGTTTTGACATACCATTATGTTCAATTCCAAGGAGCAGGCTAGGGCAGTAAAGGGGTGGACTAGAGTAGTATAGGGGCAGGCTAGGGTAGTATATAGATAGGCTAGGGTTGTATATAGACAGGCTAGGGTAGTATAGGGGAAGGCTAGGGCAGTATATGAACAGGCTAAGGCAGTATTGGGGCAGGCTGGGGTAGTATAGGAGCAGGCTAGGATAGTATTGGGGCAGGCTAGGGTAGTATATGAACAAGCTAAGGCAGTATAGGGGCAAGTTATTGTAGTATATGGACATGCTAGGGTAGTATATAGACAGGCTAGGGCAGAAAAGGACAGGCTGGGGTAGTATAGGGGCAGGCAGTTGTCACGATGACACACAAAACTGCTGGACAAAAAAATCTTGGTGGTAAATTTGCTGGGTAAATAGAAGAGAAGGAGAGGCAGCCATGGTTCAATTTGCTGCCCCTCTCAAAGTGCTGCGTGGGTCCAATGGACCCACTGGGACCCATGGTAGGGCCAGCCCTGGCATCAAGGTACCATGAGGTCCAGTATGATTTTTCCCAGGGTGTCTCTGTGTATGGATAAGCTGCACAGCTATGAAATGCTGTATATCTGGGAAAAGTGCACGGACTGTTATATAAATGGCAAATATTCATGGACAGATATTGCAAACTTTTTTTCCATACCTAAGGAATAGGAGAAGTAGGTTGGTCGATAAACAGCTCAGCCATTCACATGGGCCATCCTTCGAGCAGAGCTGCTTTCTGCTGTGTGTGCATCCACCTTGGAACTGCCTGCAGGCAGCTTATAGAAGTGGATACAGACACAGAGCCTGCACAAACACAGTTGCATGTCAAAATTTGATGTGTGGGCAGGAGCGGTGCTTGCATCCGAATGCAGACACTGTGTGTTCGGATCTGTGTACCCGCTCCTGCTTGGGTATCAAATTTTGACATGCAGCTTTGTCTGTGCAGTCACTGCGTTTGCATCCACTTCAATGGAATGTCTGCGCGCAGCTCCAAGGTGGTTGCAGACTCAGCAAAAGGCATCTCTGCACAGAGGACATGACTCACCGTTCCTCTAAAGGATCCCTGAGTGCAACAATGTCCCACAGAGTGTTTTTTGTGGTCTTTTTAATTGGCTCCTCTTGGCCGAAACTTCTATTTTTACAGTGTATCATTCGAGAATGAAAACCCACCCATTAAAGCGGAAGTAAACCCATCCATAAAACAGTTTCATTTCTGGCACGTTCCGGAAATATAACACCCCATTGGTTGTCCTCATAACCAAACTGTCAAACCATCTAATGGCTGGTGTCATAACATACCAGTCAGTAGACTGTTCGTAAAAATTAGGAACAACGGTCTGGCAATTTTCCTTAAGGACCCTAGGGTGTAAGCCACCTTGAAAAACATATATATAGATGGTGCTGTTGCTCAATAAACAATATTTTGCACTTCCCTTGTATCCAATAGTAGTTAGCATAACATAGCTATCATAGTATGAGTAAATGATCTATATGCTAAAATATAACAAAGGAAACAAAAACCTTTTGTCTGTGGCATGCAAGCAAATTAACAGTCCAGGGCAGCCTTCAAAACAGGGAGTCGAGAGCGGAACTCCAAAGTACATGAAAAACAAAGCACAGAAGAAAGGCGCCACCAGGTTAAAATTGAAGGCATTTATTTCACAGAGACAAGGTGCATATGTCCACTTACATATAGTAAAGGAAATTCAGCACGAGAGAAGTCCTCTGGGGCGTCATATATACGATCTACGTCCGCCTGTTCTGTTCCAGTTGGTGTCCTGTCCAGCAGGATATCCTGTAGTTGGTAACACTGGTAAACCGAACCGAGAGCGAGGCTTGGCTCCGGAAGTTGATTCCAACAGGCGTCGAGCGTAATGACGTCACAGCTGCGGCGACGGCGTTTCGGAGCATGCGCACTGTAGATGGAACGAACAGGCGCGCTCCTTCATCAGAGCTCGGTTTAACCTGGTGGCGCCTTCACTTCTGTGAAATAAATGCCTTCAATTTTAACCTGGTGGCGCCTTTCTTCTGTGCTTTGTTTTTCATGCAAGCCACCTTGTCCTGGTGACTTATTTATGTTAAGTTTTTCAAGTCTGATTTTATCCTCAGTTAACCATGGCGGGTCTGCCTGTGACGTGTCTAAGGATAAACATTGCAGTTTTGGTTACTGAAGCCCCCCCATTTCCCTCATCCTTTAAAAGCTGTTTCCCCTTATTTGTACATCCGCAATCAAGTCCATATTGTTAGTTATCAGTAGGTCTAGTAACACATTGTTTCTTGGTGCATTTACCATCTGATCCATGAAATTGTCCTGTAACACATTTAGGAAGTGGCGAGCCTTAGATAAATGCGTTGTTCTTTCCGCTCAGTCTATGTCTGGATTATTAAACTCCCCCATTATAATGACACTTCCCATCCTTGCCGCCATTCCAAACTGTGATAGGAGGTTCGTCTCCCCCTCCTCCCTCAGGTTAGGCGGCCTATAGCATACTCCCAGCATTAGTTTCTCCTTGGTTTCCCCCCTTTGTAACTCTACCCATAAGGATTCCACCTCTTCCCTTGCTCCATTAGTGATGTCAACCCTCACATTCACCTGTCTCTAGCATGTGATCATTGAGTGAGCGATCACATCTGAGTGGTAATGAATAACTGCAGGAGCAGACACCCTCTTATTGCTTTTAATGAGGCTGCTCCTGCAGCTAATCGCCAGGACCCCTGCTCGGGTTGTCATATGTAATCAGCGTTGGGTGCATTTGCAGGTGTAAATTTACCCCTAATGCACTTTCTTACCCAAGTCTGTGGGTCAATGCATGCCCTATGTGGCTAAAATCCGTACAGCGGTTAACCAAGGATGATGAATAATACAATAATCTACAATGTGCACAGTTTCCTCAATATATTTAATATACCAATACAAATATAGAGGAGCAAGCAAAAGACATGTAAAAGTCACATCAACAAGTATTTTAATGTAAAAACATCAATAATAAATCAAAATATGTGATCAATGAAAACACATAATATTGTCCCTAAAACAGAATTCCATGTATGCTATATTTTTGCATGAATGCATTGGTCCAGCTTGGACCAAAGTTACTATGCATACCATACCTGTGGGATCCCTCTAGAAACTGGAAATATGTAGTAGACACCATGGCTGTCTGTGTCCTTTTGACATGGTCACCAGTCAGAGTATTCTTTGCATTTTCTCAATGAATACAAAGCATTCTCTGATTGGACGAGGTGAAGAATTTGATATCACTACCCCACCCAATCAGAGAACACTTTGCATTTATTGAAAAAATGCAAAGTGATCTATGAATGGCGCCTGTGTCAAGCGGGTAACCTACTGTGTTCATAATGCAGTAGGGCAGCTGCTCAGCGAGAAACCCAGGAGCTTTTAGAGATGACTAAAGTAGCAATGTCTACTACAGTGATTTCCAGCTATTAGAGCAGTGGGGGTCAACTTGAAAATAATAGAGGGCCGCAAGTGTGGTCCCCAGCACTTTCAGAGAGCAAAATTAATGAGCTATAAAGCACCTCAAGGCCCAAACATTTCTCTTCTGCTGCATTTTCTGTACCATATCACAATGCACAACGAAAAAGTTGGAGTATGATAGCCCCAGCATTGGTGTCAGTTGCAGTAATAATAACCCCCAGCATTAGTGTCAGTGAGCGCAATAATAACTCGCAGCATTGGTGGTCAGTGGCAATGAAGTTTAACCCCCTTCATTGGTGGTCATAGCAGTGAAATTTAAGGCCCCCTTCTCAACATTGGTGGCAATGAATGTTAACCTCCTACACACATTGGTGGTCATGGCAGTGAAAGTTACACCACCCCTCTGAGCCGCTCTCTCTCCTCAGGCTGGGACTTTACTTGTACTGTGGGCAGGGATAACTCCATCTCACACTACAGTCTTTAGTACCAGGCGGTGGAACACAAAGAGCATTCCATCACCAGGAACTCTGTTGCCTAACTAGTGCCCAATAGCTTGTGGGTACGCAGATGGCATATCTATATTTTGAATTCTTCTTTAGTCCCAGACTGATTTTTTTTTTTTTTTAAATGGCCCCCTAGAACTACATAAGAATGTAGACCAGGGCACCTAAATTTACATTGTTATGGCGAAGGATGAACTTAAAAATAAAAAAAAAAAAAAAGAAGAGAAGAGACGGTATTCCAATTGGAGGATATCCCCACTGTTTCTCTTCTGGGAGCAACCCAAAAATTTAGATTTTTACTTTCATTGATAATGGTAAACAGGACTAGTAGAGAAAGTAAATCTCCCTAATGGGGGCAAAGACCATGTTAAACTGACAGGTGTTCTAATCCTTCTCTACTCTATCCAAAAATAAAAAAGATTTTGTCTTTAGTTATACTTTAAAGTGGTTCTAAAGCTAAAACATTTTTTTAGCATAATGCATTCCCTGCATTAAGGTAAAAAATGTTTTGCCACTTGCTGTGACCCCAACTCCCCCTCCCTAAACACTTACCTAAGTTCTGTATCAATCCAGCACTGTTTCCATCTGCACTTCTCCCCTGTCTGTCTCTACTCACAGGAGGATTGGGCACCATCAGGAGCCATTGGCTCCTGCTGCTGTCAATCAAGTCCTGTGAGCAATGGGGGGAGCAGGGCTGAGCCAGGCTGTGTGTGTTTATGGACACACACAGCCCGGCATTGGAGCAAGTCAGCACATCTGCCCCTATAGCAAGATGCTTGCTATGAGTGCAGACATAAAAGAGGGGGAGCCAAGTGTGCTGGCGGGGGGGGGACCCCAGAACAGGAGGTTTGGTGCCACTCTGTGCAATACCATTGCATAGAGCAGGTGAGTTTAACAGGTTTATTTTTTTAATAAATAAAGAATTCCTTTGGAAATGCTTTAAATTGTGACATAAGGTATATGGTCAATGTAGACTTGGATACTTCCTATAGAGAACTATTTGCTGTTTGCTCTATGGCTTCCCTGAATTACCTGAATTTATTGTCCAGACAGCAGGCTGTCCCGCAGCCTGCTGACCAGACAATAAAAGAGCAAAAATACACTGTTAAGTAATTACCCTGCTCATACCACACTCTTTTTCTAGCAGCACATGTGAATGCAGCCGATTAGCTCCTTAGTGCTGCCTTCTGCAAGAGGGATGACTGATTTGGGTACTTGAACTGAAACTTCACCTTAAAAGAGAAGTTGCTACTGATCCTCCTCCCCCCTCTTTTTTGGTTAGGGAGCAGGTACCTATTGCCCGTAAACTCCTGGGGCACATCACAGGTTCTAGGAGGCAGTAGGACTATTCACAGTGTGAAGAGCGGCTCTCGCATGTGCAGTGGGAAGCCAGCTGTAAATCCAAAGGGAATCACAGCTGACTTCCCACAGTAAACATGGCGGCACTGGGGACCTGAAGACTGGCAAAGAACTGATCCAGGTGAGTACAGCGCTGAATTTCTGGACTGGTAAGTGTCCCTTTATTAAAAGTCAGCAGCTACAGCATTTGTATTTTTTATTTACAAATGACAGAAAATCATCTTTAAAGTGGAACTTCTCCTCTAAGGCCCCTTTCACATGTGCGGACCGTTCAGTTTTTTCAGGCGGATCTGAACGGGCGCATGGATGCACCTCTATGGAGCGTCGGATGTCAGCAGTGACATGTCCGCTGACATCCGATCTGCCCCGATCCGCAAAATCCAGATGGATGCAAACCCTAATTTCCATCCGTCTGGCGGATCGGATTGGATGAAAACGGACAGGTGGTCCGTAATCAGATGATCCCCCCATAGGGGAGAGCGGACTCTGACAGGTCCGTCCCTGCACAGAGTGGTAGGGACGGACTTATCATCTGCCGGCTCAGCGGGGATCAACAGAGCGATCCACGCTGAGCAAGTGGAGGAGGAAAAACTGATAGCCCCGTGTGAAAGGGGCCTAAAGGGAAGTTTTGCTTTTCTGCCTCCTCTCCCTCCCCAACCCCCATCCCCCCACTTCCCATCAATTTTGACTTTTTCCCCCAATAGAGATGTAGGACAGAATGTATATGTGTAAATATATTTATATGATCTTTCACTTAATGGGTCTATAAGTTCTCCGCAGGGCCTAGGTCTTTGCCATTGACTTGATTGTACATATACACCTGTTGTTTATTACCAGCAGCTCATGGCTGTTAATAAATCTACCCACGCTTCCTTATCAGTTTGAGCATTAACAAATATAGATTTCTAATGAGTATAAAAATTGCTAAATTGCATTGAGTATCACACACAGTTATTTTGATGAGGTTTCTTAATAACCACTTAAGGACCGAGCCTCTTTTTGAGATGTGTTGTTTAAGTTAAAAACATTTTTTTTTGCTAGAAAATTATTTGGAACCCCAAACATTATACATTTTTTTTTAACAGAGAGAGAAAATGGTGGTTGTTGCAATACTTTCTGTCACACCGTAATTGCGCAGCGGTCATACAAGCGCACCTTTTTTGGAAAAAAATACACTTTTTTTGAATTAAAAAATAAGACAACAGTAAAGTTAGCCCATTTTTTTTTTATATTGTGAAAGATAATGTTACGCAGAGTAAATTGATACCCAACATGTCACGCTTCAAAATTGCGCCCGCTCGTGGAATGGCAACAAACTTTTACCCTTAAAAATCTCCATAGGCTACGTTTAAAAAATTCTACAGGTTGCATGTTTTAAGTTACAGAGGAGGTCTAGTAATAGAATTATTGCTCTCGCTCTACCGATTGCGGCGATACCTCACATGTGTGGTTTGAACACCATTTTCATATGCGGGCGCTACTCACGTATGCGTTCGCTTCTGCACGCAAGCTCGGCGGGACGGGCACGTTTAAAAATTTTATTTTTTTTTTTATTTTATTTTACCTTTTATTTTACGCTGTTTTAAAAAAAAAAAAAAAATGTGTCACTTTTATTCCTATTACAAGGAATGTAAACATCCCTTTGAATAGAAAAAAAGCATGACAGGACCTCTTAAATATGAGATCTGGGGTCAAAAAGGCCTCAGATCTCATATTTACACTAAAATGCAATAAATGAAAAAAAAAAATATGCCATTTAAAAAAAATATTTTAAAAAAATGGCCCTTTGAGAGCTATGGGCGGAAGTGATGTTTAGACGTCGCTTCCGCCCTGCATTGTTATGGAGATGGGTGGGGGCCATCTTCCCCTCACTCGTCTCCATGCCCAGCAAGGGTGAAGATCCGATTGCCTCCGCCACTGCCGATGGCTCCGGTAAGCAGCGGAGGGCACAGGAGCACGGCGGGAGGGGGGGGCCCTCTCCCGTTGCCTTTAAAAGTGATCTTGCGGCGAATTTGCTGCAGAGACCACTATTATCAGAAACCAGACCACTGGCCGAACAAGAGGATACCAGGGTTATGGCAGCTAGCTGCTGCCGTAACAACAATATTCCCCTTCAAAGTAAGGACGTACATCGTCGTGCGTGGGTTCAGAAGTGGATAATCTGTCACATAATTTACAAACAGTAAAAAAAAAAGAAAAAACACAATACTTAATCTCTTGCATTTTGGTGCAGTCATAATACATTAAATAGGGCACATATATGTTTCCTTCACATTCCTGAGTAGATCAATGAGTCCTTCTTGATTATTCTCTGATGGCTATGAAGCAGATTTGTGTTCCAAAATTTTCACCGTCTCGAACATGAGAGAAAAATTTCTCGGGATGGCAGGAGGTGCAAAGTGTGACATTTTGGCTCTTGTCTGCAATGGTGTCATCTTGAATATTATGAGGCAGAATGCCACCACGTTCCAGGAGAATACTAGGAATAAAACATAATAATCACTTATGTGAAGGTTTAACATCTTTCCAAGAAAAAAAAATATATATTCTTAGAGTTCCTATTACCATATGTTGATGGGGATTGGGGGATGAACCAGGGAAGATCAAATATAAGCAGAGTAACTTTAGCTTTAAACATAAGCTCTTGGCCCCTTAGTTCCAGTGAAAGGGACTCTTTAGGCATAAAGCATACCAAGACATTTTGGACAATTTCATGCTCCCAACTTTATGGCAACAGTTAGGGGATGGCCCCTTCCTGTCCCAACATGACTGCGCACCAGTGCCCAAATCAAGTTCCATAAAGATATGGATGAGCGAGTTTGGGGTGGAGGAACTTGATTGGCCTGCTCAGAGTCCTGACCTCAACCCGATAGAAAACCTTTGGGATAAATTACAGTGGAGACTACACACCAGGCCTCCTTGTCCAACATCAGTGCCTGACCTCACAAATGAGCTTCTAGAACAGTGATGGCAAACCTTGGCACCCCAGATCTTTTGGAACTACATTTGCCATGATGCTCATGCACTCTGCAGTGTTGTTGAGCATCATGGGAACTGTAGTTCCAAAACAGCTGGGGTGTCAAGGTTCGCCATCACTGTTCTAGAAGCTCATTTGTATATATATTATCACTAAGAACTGAACAATCCAGTATTCAGTTCATATAGAGTGATCCCCTCTTTTTCTCTGGGCAGAAATGAGGCTCACCAAATCATCAATATTAAATAGATTCCTACCAAAAACTTGGAATAGTGGAGAGGGAAGCTAGTGTCTCAATTGTTCATGTTCCATACAGAGCAGAAAACTGCAAAATGTTGCCTAAAACATTTAATTATATGATCATGTTTCACTATGGGTGCCTAAGGGAGATACATTTCCTGTAACTTTCTTATGCTATAACTCCTACAAAAAAGTGAAGGGACAAAATGCATTTTCAGTGTGACACTCTTATGCCGTGTACACACGGTCGGTTTTTCCGACGGGAAATTTTCAATGTGAGCTTGTTGTCGGAAAGTCCGAACGTGTGTATGCTCCATCGAACATTTGCTGTCGGAATTTCTACCAACAAATGTTTGATAGCAGGTTCTCAAATTTTCCGCAAACAAAACTTTTTGTCGGAAAGTCCGATCGTGTGTACACAAGTCTGTCGCACAAAAGTTCATGCATGCTCTGAATTAAGCAGAAGGAGCCGCACTGGCTATTGAACTTCCTTTTTATAATCCCGTCGTATGTGTTGTATGTCACCACATTCTCACGTTCGTCATTTTTGGCCAACATTTGTGTGACCGTGTGTACGCAAGACAAGTTTGATCCAACATCCTTCGAACAAAAATCCACGGTTTTGTTGTCGGAAAATCCAAACGCGCCATTATAATGAGGTAAAAGCAAAAAGGTGATTTACAGATATGAATGCTATGCTAAGAGCCCTGACCTCAACCCTATTGAACACCACTGGGATAAATTGAAACACTGGTAACTTGACCTCACAAATGCTCTTTCGGCTAAATAGACACACATTCTCACAAAAAGGATCCCAAAATCCTGTGGGCATCTTTCAAGAGTAGAGACTGTAATAGATACAAGGGTAGGGGGGCAAGTCCATATTAATACCCATGGTTTTAGAATGGGATTTTCAACAGGCTCAACAAGCTATATACAGTATATATTGAGTCTCCACCAATTATTGATACAATAGAAAAATACAATGAAGATTTACATTGCAACATCATTCCCTACATCATTAGGTATAAGAAATTTAGGGGACAGCACCATGGAAAGAGTTAAGGTCTAACTCAGTTTAAGAGGGTTAAATGCTCATTTATGCCTAAGAGCAGTGAAAAGTAGTTTCACATACCCAATCCTCTGTACCCCCCAACAGTTGGTGCTCCCCCATGCTCCTACAGTGGATTTCTCTTCAGCATCTTCACATGCAGTGCAAGGCCATGGGAACCTGCATTGGTATAGATGACTTAAAGAGGTGTATCTCTCAAAAAAAAAAAATTTAAAGTCAGCAGCTACAAATACTGCTTAGCGGCACCGGCGCCGGCATTGCAACTGTGGGCCCCCGGCTGTGGCTTCACAGCCGGGCACCCACTGCGCATGCGTGTGCGGCGCAGCACGCCGTGATTGGCCGCACAGTCATCTGGGACATGTGACAGATCCCAAATGACTGGGGAGCCCTTCCTGCGCCAAGGGGAAGAGATGTCACCAGCCGAGTCAACGCAGGAGGCAGACTACGAGGGACCCCCTAGCAACAGGCATTTAGAGGTATGTAAAAAAAAAAAAAAAAAATTCAATTATTTTTTTGTTTTTTTTGTTAGGAATTTTAAGCCTTTTTTTTTTTTTTTTAGAGGGAAACCCCACTTTAAAGCCCCATACACACGCTCGGATTATCTGAGGACCAGGTCCGTCGGATCATGTCCGTCGTACTTTGTCCGATGTTGGTTTTGCGTACACACGGTCGGACAAAGTTGTCGGAAAATCCGATCATTCTGAACGTGGTGACGTTTGTTGCCTACGACGGGACTACGTAGAGGCTAGTAGCCAATAGCTTTGGTCTTGTAATGTGATCTGAGCATGCGTAGCACTTTGTCCGTCGGAATTCGCTACACACGATCGGATTTGGTGTGATCGGACTTTGTTGTCAAAAAATCTATCCAGCAGGAGATAGGACTTTGTCCGTCGGACAATCCGATGGAAACTGTCCGATGGTGCCTACACACGGTCGGAATTTCCGACAACATTGTCTGATAGGACAGAATCCATCGGAAAATCCGACCGTGTGTATGGGGCTTAAGACTGCTAGAGTGTAGGGGAGAGGGTGACGCTGGGATCGGTTTAGCAGTGGCGAGGCATATGCTGGAGAGGAGGATTAAACAAGTAAAACTGCTTTTCCGAGTCCCCCAGACATAAACAAGCATTTAAGTGTGTGTGTAGACCCACTGCAAGAGAGAATTTTTATTTTCCTTGTCCAGTAAAGTTTAGCTTTAAGGAAATAAAGGAGAAAGAATGGATTATATAAAACCAGAATCAATTACAGCTCTGCAAGCCAATTTATCTCTACAGCAGATAGTGTTATAATTCTGATTTCTAAGAGGTGTAGAATTGCTGTGGACGGCTTTAGATAAATGGTTCTGTGTATAGAATTACACTCATGTCTTACATTTACAGTGTTCCAATGCTTTATTTAATTTACAGCATTAAATATATTGTGCTACATCCATAATGGATTTGAATTTAAAAGATTAATACATTGCAAGTACAGTGGGCTGTACTGGATGTACTACTAACTAAATAAAACATAGCACTCGGGGGAGCTCCTATTCATGAATATTTGACATAATAAGTAATGCAAGTTTGGTTAATTCCTCTATAGCCACAGTACACGACCCACTTACAGCATGTCCTCTCTAACCTTTCATACATAATACTACTCTGCAGAGAGCCTTTATATATGGTTTAGGAATAGATTATTCCCATTTATCCAAATAGTCTTACGGCTTTCGTTTAAGTGTTTTATCGTCATGAAAATCATGTTCAAGTGCCTTATCATTAACTATATCTCAGCCAAACATGGCTCGCTTTTCAGAGAGCAACCCTGGTGTAAACTAGCCCTTAGTCCCTTTGATTCCAAGTAGAGAAACCCTGGTGTAAACTAGCCCTTAGTCCCTTTGATTCTAAGTAGCAGGGCCAGATCTCTACCTAGGCCATGGCCTTGGTCACTATGGGTGCCAGGGGTAGTACATAGGCATCCATGCCAATTAAAGAGGAACTTCACATTTGTGTTCATTTCCTATCTCACTTTGTACACTGTGTTGTCCCTAGTAAATTCCGCTCCACTACTGCACATCCCATCTAGCACCGCTATCTTCATTTCTTACGTCATTGAGAGACAGCTTCCTTTTCCTGGTTCCTGGATCCGGCCCCCTGATAGATGAGACGTGTGATAAGAATATCCCAGAGGACTGCAGGCTGCTGGGACCAGTTACATACAGTTCTTTGCAAAATATATATATATATATATAAAATATATATATGTGTGAAAGGAGTGAGGAGTGATATTATGGAAAGTCGAAAAAGAAGGTGAGGATCTGCTTTTATGCTGGCTACTTTCACATTATAGGCTTACAGCCTGATCGCTAATCCTGCCGGACTTCCTGTCCTCCTATATACTTCCCATTGAAACTGCGGCTCCTGTCCCACCCATAACTCTAAAAATTGTACATGCAATGGGGGTTATTTACGAAAGGCAAATCCACTTTGCACTACAAGTGCACTGCAAGTGCATTTGGAAGTGCAGTCGCTATAAATCCGAGTGGAACATGCAAGGAAAACAAAAAACAGCATTTTATTTGGATTGGATGATAAAATCAGCAGAGCTTCCCCTCATTTCAGATCTACCCCTCAGATTTACAGTGACTGCACTTCCAAGTGCACTTGTAGTGCAAATTGGATTTGCCTTTCGTAAATAACCCCCGCTGTCATTACACTCAAGGGCAAGGGGACAATGGTGTTGATTTACTAAGCGCTTTGCAAGTGTAGTTTCTCCAGAGCTTAGTAAATGAGGCGAGGCTTCACTTTACAAAGAATACCCAATCACATGCAAAAGAAGAAAATTGGATCTTGCATGCACATTATTAGATGGTGGAAGTCAGCAGGGCTTCCTCTCATTTACTAAGCTCTGGAGCAACTGCACTTGCAAACTGCACAGTCTATTTGCCTTTAGTAAATCAACCTCAGTGTTCCTTTAGCTGTGAGCCTACAAACTGTTACACTTCCATTACCCATCCCAGTCTGTGCAGAACGGAATCCGGTCGGAGTCATGCCTGGTTGGACAATCAAGCAAACTAAATAAATGTTCTAGTTCTAGTCTTTCAAATATTTGGGGAAAATAGAAAATTGCTTTCATTTCTTTGTCACAGTTGGAGAGCAAGTTCAAGTTCAGAACATTTTGCAAATTATTAGGGCCCATTTAAATCTACCCGTGTGTGTAGAAGTTGTTGTTTTTTTGTGATAGGCAGATGTCTTGCATCATTTTTTCTGTAGTTTGTGTGTTAATACGTGCATTGATGCATGTTTTCATTGTGTTTTTGAATTTAGAATTCAGAGTGGATAGGGTTAACAACCATTAACCAAGGCTTGTTAAGACCATAACTTCAATGGGTTTCCCAATGCACTAAAATGCAGAAAAAACTGACAGATAAACTATCATTATTATGGAGAACCAGAATTCATGCATTTTAGTGCATGGGAATGCATGCATTAAAACACAACAGTGTAAATGGGACCTGAGAGTGCCTGGAGAGGATTCAGAATACGTCATAGCTATAGAAGTACTATGTCTGAAAGGTATAAAGGTATACGTTTGGAAAAACTGCACAAGAAGTGGGGGGAACAGTGCACAATTATGTGATGCAAAGTCTGATTATGGCATACTGGTTGCTCAGTCATATGTGCAGAAGCCTTTGCTGACCCTCTGAAGTGCAGTTGATTGTTTTTTGGAGGCATTTGGCGGGTCACCTCTTCACAGCCTGTTTTAACCCTGTAAATGCCAGACCACCACGCTGCCACAACACACATTACAAGCAATTGATAGCGCTTGTGGTATGTCCCCACACACTTAAATGGGACACCCTCAGTGGCAGCAATGTGCTGTTTATTTCTTTGGTGCACCCAGCAGAGCATCATGGCATGTGTACAGCCCTGAGTAGCTGCATAACCACCCTTGCCTTTACTGCCCCCTGGCAGCCCATGTAAATGGGCCCTAAACCGGGCAATGCACACAAAGATTTATTTTGCCCTGTGTGTGGGCGGGGCCTACTTCGCCCTGTACGTTGGGGTACATTTTGCACGGAACGCACTCATCAATGCCTGGGACCAAACAGAGACTAAGGTGATGTGAAATATCTAACATTAGGGTAGTTCTCTGAGTTAGAGATGAGACTTCACTGTGTGCAGTAAAATAACATACAGAGTCTCTCTGTGCAGTGTCTTGTGCCAAGTCACTACACCCTGTAACTTGGTAGATGTTGCATTAGGAGGGACATGCTGAGCCTGCACCCACTCTACTAGTCCAGTGTACCTCTGTTACAGAATTGGGTCCCACTGAGCACATTGCGCAGACCTCATTCATGCACCTCATGCATGTGCTTGTTAACTCCTTCCTTCCTGTACCTTGTGACTAGGCCATGCATCTCCGTAATGCAGGTTTGGTCCTGGTTGCTACTGTAAACCAACTGCTAGGGAGGAAGACAGACATCGACCCCCGCGCTACCAGAGGACCTGTCACCTTACCAGGTACCACACCTAACGACTGGTTGCTTTGTGTCTTGAACTTTTACTTGGTTACTCTTAGCAACTACACTCCTCTTCCTTGTCTTGCCAAGTTAACCCTTTTGGAGTGGTGTTACTTCATACAATTTTGTGCTTTAAAGACCCTGGTTCTTTAGATATGCCAGAACCAACATGCACCCCTTTGAATAATTTAATAATTTTAGACCAGTTGATGCAACTTTACTGAAGAGATTCCAACATTACAGTCATATATGAACAGAGTTTAAACCTTAACCCTAACTATAGCTGTGTGGCTGCCCAGGCATACCTCTGCAAGGTAGTAGTCCATTCCAATACTTGTCTGTCCTCCGGAACCCCTGTACCTCTAACAGACTACAAGGTGCAGTAGTCCCTTTTCACAGTGTGGGTCATGAATGCTAGCCGAGAGCCCTGGACCTCAGCTTTCCCGCTTTTTATACCACAGGTGGGCTGGCTGCGACCAAAAACCCAGGAACTGAGCACACATAACTTAAAGCGGAGCTACACCCAAAAGGGGAAGCTCCGCTTGTCTGCCTCCTCCCCCTCTCTGCTGACACTTTTGGAACTTTTTTTTGGGGGGGAGACCGGGAACCAGGTTTTGACAGGTACCCGTTTTTTCACTTCCTGCTCAGCTCGCTTCGAAAGTCCCCGCCATCCTTCCCCTGCAGCCTTCTAGGACACTTCACGGGTCTCAGAAGACTGTGGCCCATTAAAAAAAAAAGACCAGCGCATTTCGAGCATGCATGGTAGGAAATCAGTTGTGAAGCCGCAAGGCTTCACTGCCGGTTTCCCTTAGTTAAGATGACGGCGCCAGCACCTGATATCTGATTGAAGAAGTGGCTCGGGTAAGGACACCGCTGGATGCCTGGACAGGTTAGTGCCCTAATATTAAAAAAGTCAGCAGCTACAGTATTTGTAGCTGCTGACTTTTCATTTTTTTCTGAAAGAGCCTGGAGCTCCTCTTTAACCCTTTTCCCCAGCCTGGGACAGCCTCTAACTTACTAAGGCAGACATATTACAACCTGCCTACGCGTGGGCTAAATGAGAGGGATCGAATAGATTCCTCCATCCACACTAAACAGCATGGATTAAGGAATCTCCCCTGCCAGCTATTCAACAGCCAGCAGGAACAGCATCTGCTGAATATCTGACTGCATCTGATTGGACACAGTCACTGTTCAGCTGACAATATTCCACCCGATTCTCTTCTCAAAATTTGAGAATTCTCAAAATCGGCTTTTCTTGAGTCTGGTGGGGTTAGCAGGGCCACCCACAGCTTAGATTTTGCCTGATTCCGCAGGAATTTGATGACATTTTCGCAATGTACAGCCATCTTAACATAGGAAATAATCAGTAATCAAATAAATTTATACATCTCATCAACTCAGAAAAAGACTCTTTAGTAATAGAGAATATAATCTAAAGCCTAATAGTTTGCAAAAGATTGCAAGGTCTATTGAATTATCTGAATTACTTATTAAAAGCAAGGTCTTGTCTTTATCAATTAATGTAATCTTCAGACTTGTATACAATGAGAAGGAAAGCAAAGCCAAGAAAATACAGATCCCAAGAAACACTGTACTACATGCACAGAGAGCTAAATTAAGGAGGACGGGGTCAGCCTAGGAAGTGAGATTTATTTAGGAACGAAATCTCTATGAATGTAAAAGCAGAGCTATGCAATATAATGCCTTGTGTGCAGTAAACATTACACATTACTAGAACACAAGCTTGCTTTCGCCTTTATTTTAGGAACTATTGTGCAACAGATAATGTATAAATTATACAGGTAAATAATCTACACAACTGCAAAAAATATATATCTATAGCATTTATTTTGCACATGGTATAAAAGTAAACATTTGGTTTAATGTATTTTATTAGGAAAAGCATTAGAGTAAACTGTTAAAAGGAAAATTGGGCTTACCGAGTAGCTCTTCTGATATCAACATATGGTCTTGGGGACTCAATCTGTCGGACACATTGTGGGTCTATGTCATGAAAAGCTCTGGCTTCTTCCTGATTTAGGGTAAAGCAGCATGGTCCCACTGATGGTCCCAGAACAACCAGTATATCCTTCATATCACACTGGTACTCAGATACCATGTTGTTTACCGTGGCCATTGAAACTCCTAGCAAAGTCCCTTTCCAGCCTGCCAAAAGACACCATATTTATACACATTTTAGAAAAAAGTTTATGAAAATAGTTGGAGGTAAATTAAGATTTGGGTACAATAGCTCAAATATCAATGTAGCCATACAAATGTTTGTGCACAAATTGAAAAGTGCTGTTTTGAGACAATGGGAAGGAGCCAAGATGAAGGAATTGAGTACTACGCTCCGTCCTTCAAGAAAATATTTTTTGTTCTTTGTGGACTGCTATTTTATTTTTAAATGATCATGAGTTTTTTTGTTTTAGTTTTTTAAATGGAGTACAGGTTTACTTATAGACCATTGTACAAGTAGACTCTAGATGGACTTGTTAAGCACCACAACACATGGTCATCTAAAAATAAGTATTTTATTTATACAAAAACATTAAAAAGACAAATACAGTGAAGTTAGAAATGCCTAGCACCATCTGCTAGAAAAACTACCACTAACCTAAGCATTGATGACTGCATCTGTACAAATCTCATGCTAAGTTACAGTTTGGCCTATGAATGGTTATGATGGTGATGTCTATGTGGTATTTTTTCTAGCAAATGGTGCTAGGAATTTTTTACTTCACTGTATTTGTCTTTTTAATGTTTTTGTATAAATAAAATACTTACTTTTAGATGACCATGGGGGTTATTTACGAAAGGCAAATCCACTTTGCACTGAAAGTGCACTTGGAAGTAAAGTTGCTGTAGATCCGAGGGGGACATGCAAGGAAAATAGAAAACAGCATTGATTGGATGATAAAATCAGCAGAGCTTCCCCTCATTTCAGATCTGCCCATTAGATTTAGAGCGACTTTACTTTCAAGTGCACTTTCAGTGCAAAGTGGATTTCCTTTAGTAAATAACCCCCCATGTGTGTTATGGTGCTAAAAAATTCCATCTAGAGCAGCGGTTTCAAATTGTCGGCCCTCCAGCTGTTGCAAAACTACAAGTCCCATGAGGCATTGCGAGGCTACAAGCATGACTCATACAGGCAGAGGCATGATGTGATTTGTAGTTTTGCAACAGCTGGAGGGCTGCCAATTTGAGACCCCTGATCTAGAGTCTACTTGTCCAATTTTGTCAATAATTTAGGATGTGGTACCCTTTTACTATATCAGCATCCACAGTACCACCCTGTGGGGATGCCTTCTTTTCAATTTACTTATAGACCATCTTCACATGTGCGCATTACCATAACACATGGTACTGTATCATGTACATGTTAGTGTGTAGTGGTGCCATTAATTCTGAATGGCACCCTATTGCATTAATACAATGCATATGTGTTACAGCGCACCACAACACATGATAATGCACTACTGTGTGTTGTGGTGTGATACATTGGGATAAATAGAGCAGGTGCAGTTATTTTTCAGTACCAGTATGTTAGCAGCCCATTCAGTTGAATAGGCTGCCCTAACATAACTCACATTAATGTGCGACATAACGGGTTATTGCGCTGCACAGATGCGAATGGGGACAAAATATCACGCTTGCTGTAGATGTTGTAGTGAAACAGACTCTCCAATAATCTACAGAATGTTCTAATCTTGAATTTCTCAGGGTATTTTTGATTGGTTAACTTGTATTTTTACAACCCCAAGAGTTACACTTACTAAGTCCTGTTTTTTTATTCTGAGATGTTTAGGAGCGAAACATTAGTGGACTGGCTTATGTTTGTGTGTTGGGGGGGGGGGCGTCTAAGCCCCCATTCACACTTGCTGTAAGCATAGCCAGGTGATTTGGAGGATTTTTGTTAGTTTCATGTTTTTTGGTAGATTGTACAGGATTGTACAGGAGTAGAAGCACAATTTTTTGACCCCATAGACTTTTTAATAGGAACACCTGAAAAACAAGCATTAAAGTCTATGGGGCCAAAAACTTGCAATTCGGCCCCAAAGCAGCTCATGTATTTTTTTCAAGTTTCATGTGACAGGGGACAAGCTACAGAATGCTCAGGTGTGAATGGATCCATTGAGAATAATGGGACTCCTCATCTTGAGTGCAGTCGTGCTTCCAGAATCATGCGACAAAAACGCAGAGGTGTGAAAGCGGGCTAATCAATAGCCCAACCTGAGTGTGAGAATGTGTGTCACTACTCTTTATTAATTACAAAAGTTATTTTTTTCATTGTGCATGAAACTGACATACATAAGAGTTATTTAATCTATGAGATTGTTTTATGGGTAACAGCAGACAGATTCCACAGAAAGCATTCAATTATGAATTGCTGTCACTCTTGGTCGCAGCTAAGGCATGCCTTCAGTAGATAAAACTACAGCACCGTGAAAGATTGCAGTGCCCTCTGTCGTCATGTCAGGCCCTGCACATGCTCAATTAGAAATGCCTTGTTTTTCACTCCACAAGAAGCCTTCTAATAAAACATGTTTGTGTGCTCGTAATGGTCAAATTGGTTTAGCATCATGTTCCAGCAGTAAAATGAAGATTACAGAAAAGTCATTAGTAATAAGCAGAAGCGTGTTTTGTTGGAAGAAAACAAAGGCTCCAATACCGCCCATGTATTACAAAAAAAAATATAATTACTTAAACTCTAGATGAGTCAGGATGTGTGTTATCCTAGTAGGACTTTTCTGTTTTGTGGTCTTCAAAGGTTAAATATTTATAGGAGGTGAGAGAGAGAGGGCAGACACCCCACTGCTATTCTGGAAATAAAACCATGTCTTTGACAGGATATCTATTTTTCCAGCAATTGGATTCAAAGGGGCACTCAACTATTAGACCTGTTTACTAGAAACTGGTTTAAAAGAAACACTCTACTTTCAGACTTATTTACCACCAACCAATTTCCCCAATATCCACAATCATTTTCCTTCCAAATAAAGGTCCTTTGCACTTCCTCTTTATTTAGCATGTCATAAGCCATTTTTGCCTTTCTTTGAAATGTTTACATGGAATTTGGTTTCCCATGGTACATTGCTTCAATAATTGCCAGGACTGCATCTGTTTATGAACAAGACGTACTGCAACAATGGAAGGATGGGGAGGGCAAGAGCTCCTACTTCATTTTTGATTTTGAGTAAACAAGCAGACTCGATGTGTCCATATTTTATTATTAACAGGAGGAGCTACGCTATAAGATCACAGTGCAGACTGAAATTTCGCTATGCATTGCTTTTCTTGGTATATTGTGATTTTATTGACCACAAACAAATCTAAGGCAGGGTTAAAGCGGTAGTAAACTCTGGAAAGAAAAAAAACGTTTCCCCTGCAAGGCAATGTCATAATGTGCTAGTATGCATCGCTGGCAGGTCTCTGGCTACATCTGATTCACTGGCGCAGAACAAACAAGCAGCACACGAGTGTCATTAAAGTGTCCAGATTCCAATTCTCATTCCAGAAGCAAGATTGTCTGCTAATCGCCATTATATAGGAGGGATTCCTACAGGTAACCTGGAGACCCAGGGTATGCCAATTGGTGCGTCCACTTGGAGCAAGAGGACCTGTGATTCTCGCATTGGCTGCCTGGAATGTTCTTCCCCATCTGTCCTATGTTGACCTACAAATGGATGGCGATGGAGCATTTGAGAGACTAATGCCCTGTACACACGGTCGGAAATTCCGACCACAAAATCCGTCAGATTTTTTCCGACGGATTTTGTCCGACACTGGTGTTGCATACACACGGTCGGACAAAGTTGTCGGAAAATCCGATCATTATGAACGTGGTGACGTTCGTTGCGTACGATGGAACTATGTAGAGGCTAGTAGCCAATAGCTTTGGTCTTGTAATTTGATCTTAGCATGTGTGGCACTTTGTCCGTCGGAAATTCGCTACACACGATCGGAAAAAGTCTGATCGGACTCTGTTGTCGGAAAATTTGAGAGCGGGATCTCAAATTTTTTTCGGCGGAAATTCCGACAGAAAAAGTCCGATGGAGCCCACACAAGGTTGGATTTTCTGACAACATGGTCCGATAGGACATTTTCCGTCGGAAATTCTGACCGTGTGTATGGGGCATAAGCCTTCCTTGACCCCCCCCCCCCCCCCCGTCCCGTAATAGGTGGTCAATGCTCTCTGGTAAGAGCACATACTTTATTGGTGGTGGTTTATCACATGGTGGAAGAATTTAGTTGGCGTATTAACTATAAAGACACTCATCTATACTTGTGTCACCTGTGTGACTCGTAGACTCATTTTTTGTTTTCTTTGTCACATTTAGAGCAACATTATTAACCTCCCTGGCGGTATGATTATTTCTGATTTTAGGTACAATTATTTTTCATGGAAATTTGGCGTTTTATATTGTAGGCCTGTAATCCTAAGGCCCCTTTCACATGGGACGGGTCCGTATTGATCCGCCCCGTGAAGATGCGCTGCTCAGCGGGGATCGCTCAGCTGATCCCCGCTGAGCCGGCGGATGACAGGGCGGGGCGGTCCCTGCACACTGTGCAGGTACCGCCCTGTCAGATCTCCGCTCTCCCCTATGGGGGATCGGATGAACACGGACCGTTTGTCCGTGTTCATCCGATCCGCTCTGCAGAGGGATGGAAAAATAGGGTTTTCCTCCATCTGCAGAATCGGACAATAGCGGAGGCGGGCGATATCAGGTGTCAGCGGATGCTCATCCGCTGACACCGGCTATCCCATAGAGGTACATGTATGTCCGTTTTTTCATCCAAAAACGGATGGATGAAAAACGGACATACGGTCCGCATGTGTGAAAGTGGCCTTAGGAATAACTCACTTAAATCTGTCCAAACAAGAGTCTAGTAGACATCCCGGGTATGATAAAGTTTGAAACACAAAATCATAAATTATAATATAATAAATAACTATAAATAATTATAACAAATAATAATAGAATAATAATAAAAATTATTCAATTATGTAATCAAATCAAAAACACTGAAATTTGCTCAGTTGCAGAATTGATTTAGTATTTGATGACGAATTTCCCCACAAAATCGCTATCGCTCAATTCTGCAAGTGATTCTAATTTATTATAAAACCACTTTTGACATAAAGGGACACTTTTTGGTTGCTATGGACAATCTCCAAATTCCAGGCAGAAAAAAACAGTATTTATAATATAAAAGTGCACGCAAGGCACTGGACAGACCACTAGGGACAAAGGGATGTGTCATTTTTTTATACAGTACTGTAATCTGTAAGATTACAGTACTGTATATGTATTGTGTGCTTTTTACTTTTTTGAATTTGGCGCCGATCTCCACTCCCGCGTGTCACAACGTCACAGGGAACGTAGCTCGGCGGCACTTGGCACTGTGTGAATCAAGCGAGGAGACAGCTCGCACACACAGCGGGAGACATCGCAGGATCCAGGGGACAAGGTAAGTAACTTTCCCTGTACTTTCCCTGTATCCTGCGATGCAATCCCAAGTCTGGCTCGGGGTTACCGCTAATGGTATTGAAATTCTACCCTGAGCCAGACTCGGGAATACCGCCAGGGGGGTTAAGCTTTATTAAAGGCGTACCTGTAGGTAAAAAGGGCTAAGATGACTTTACTACCACTTTAAAACATGAGATTTAGGGCCTGTGTTGATGGGTTTGTGTTAGTGTCACATGGGATGTAAGTCTATGGGAATGCAAAACACATTTGAAGCATGTAAAATGCACGTCTGAAGAAAATGACCTGCACGTGTCAGTGCCTTCTGAATAATCTCATTAGTGTCTCAAACTGATGCACACAAGCCCAAGTCTGTCAACACAGGCCCTTTAATCCCCCTAGCGGTAATCCTGAGTGTGGCTTGGGGTTCAATTTCAGTACCATTAGCGGTAACCCAGAGCCACACTCGGCATTGCACTGCAGAATCCTACTGCAGGTTACTTACCTTGTCCCCAGGATCCTGCGATGAGCAACCCCCCCGCTGTGTCTGCGGCTCTGTCCCCCGCCCGATGCTCTGTGTGCCGGGCTCCGTTCCCTGCGAGCGTCCCGACGCATGGGGGATGGAGGCGGAGCCCAGAGGCAAATTCAAAAAGTGAAAAATTCATAATACTTACAGTACACTGTAATCTTACAGATTACCTTACTGTATCAAATCCATTCACCTCCCTTTTGTCCTTAATGCTTTGTTCCGTGCCCTGCATGCAGTTTTATATTATATATACTGTTCTTTCTGCCTGGAAACTTGAGATTGTCCATGGCAACCAAAAAGTGTCCCTTTACCTCAAAAGTGGTTTTAGACCAGCTAGAAAACAGCGCTAATAAATTAGAACACTTGCAGAATTGAGCGATAGTGAATCGTGCGGAAATTCATTTTATTATATTACATTATTATTTTTTATAATTATTTATAGTTATTTTATTATTTTATAATTTATGATTTTGTGTTTCAAACTTTATCATACCCGGGATGTCTACTAGATTCTTGTTTTGGACAATTTTTATTTTTTTTTTATTTTTTTTAACTCTTTATTTAATTAATTTTTACAAGGATCAATCAGTACATCATAACCATAAAAGCACATGGATTTCACAATACGGATTTTATATCCGGATCCCTTTTTCTCCCCTCCCCGCCCCCCCCCCCCCCCCACCCTCCCCTCTTTGTATGACTTGTTTTTTAGGCTATCTTCCTTGCTCCTATTTTTATCCTGTATTTCCGATTTTTCCGACATACAACGTGTGGGTATTCTATCGGGTAATCTCAATGTAGTATCTCCATGAGTTTCTGAAGTCGTTCCACTCTGTCCACTTATTACTGTGTTCCCCATTCTCCCCTTGACCTCCTATGTGCAGTACGGTACTGTCTAATCTTTGATTCGCATTTACCCTAAGAATCCAATCTCGTGTCGTCGGGCCATCGGGCCTTCTCCATTTCACCGGAATTAGATTCTTGGCTTCGTTTAAGAGGGTAGGTATTAAGGATGAAATATATTGTTTCCCTGGCGTTTCAGTCCCGTGGAAGAGAACCACCCAAGAATCCTCGGGTATCTGTACTTTGGTGATACAATAAATTAGTTCTAATATTTCTCTCCAATATTTTGCTATTGCCGGGCACCCCCACCAAATATGGGCCGCCGTTCCCCTTGTATTACATCCCCGCAAGCAGTCCGAGTCCATGCTCCCCTGAATCTTACTAAGTCTGTCGGGGGTGAGGTACCACCTGGCTAAACATTTGAAATTTGTTTCGACTGATTTCATTGGAAACGAGGCACTATGTGTAATTTTAAATATTTTCCCTAAATTATGATATGTGCACTGTGATCCTAACTCCTCCTCCCATTTTGTAACGTATGGAGGTACACTCAGTGCCCCTTCTTTTATTAAGAATTTATATATCCGAGATATATTGTTCTTGGATGATTCCCGTACGCAAAGGCTCTCCAAGCTATTCAGCTCGTCCATACCGCGTAGAGGTTGAGGGACGCTCCTTACAAAGTGTTTTAACTGAGTGTACCTCAACAGGTTGATGTGCATTAACTCCGTGTTTAAACTTAATTCGTGGAATGTGCAAATTTCCCCATTTTTTAAAATGTCTTTTAGTCGTGCCCCTTTTGTTTTATCCAATTCCCCCCTACATCTCCCCTACCCGGTAAAAAGAGTGTATTATTTTTTAAAGCTATTAAAGGTGAGTTATATTTCCATTTCTGCTTTTTAAATATCTTATCCCAGTTATCTAGTGTTACCCGTGTTATTTCGTGAGTGTTTGCCCCCAATGTGCGAGCTTTAGGTGGATTCCATAATTCGTGTCCTAAGTGAGTGTTACTTACTATATTCTCTAAGCTATTCCATCTCTTATCCCCATCCTTCGCCCAAACTATTGCCCTTGATAGTGATATTGCCATAAAGGTTTTTTCAAAGTCCGGGATGGCAAGCCCTCCCTGTTTTTTTTCCCTAGATAGGATCCTAGCTGGGATACGCATTTTTTTTTTTGCCCATATAAATCGTGAGATTATTTGGTTCAAGGTTTTAAAGAATATCTGAGGTAAGGCTAGGGGGAGCATCTGAAACTTATAATTTATTTTAGGGGCTACTATCATTTTAATTGCGTTAATACGGCCCACCCAAGAAAAGGGCCGCGATCCCATACGGAGGGTTTCTTTTTTAATCTCATTCAAGAGGGGGATAAAGTTTAATAGATACATTTTTTTGTAGTATCGGCAAGAGTTACCCCCAAATATTTTATGTTTGCACGCCAGGGAAAATTAAATTCTTCTGATAACAAGTCTACCTCCCTCTTATTTATATTGATGTTCAAGATTTCCGACTTGTCAGGATTGATTTCAGATTTGATATCCTGCCGAATGCTTTAAGAACCTTCAGCAAGTTGGGTAATGTGGTCCTAGGGTTGGAAATAAAAAAAAGGATATCGTCGGCGAAAGCCGCAATTTTGTGCTCTTCGCCGCCCGCTCTAATCCCTGAGATATCTCCGCAGTCTCGGATCCTACATAGCAAGGGTTCCAAGATAGCACGAACAGGAGTGGTGAAAGTGGACACCCCTGTCTCGTACCATTCTTCATAGTAAAGACTGCGGAAGACATACCATTGACCCTTACCGAGGCCTGCGGCAGCTGATACAGGGAACCAATCCACTTCAATATTTTTGGGCCGAACCCCATTGCCCCCAACGTTCTCATCATATGTCCCCAGTCTACCCTGTCGAACGCTTTTTTTTCGGCGTCAATCGACAGGAGTAGACTGGGGAACCTACCGTCCTCGCGACTTCCAAAAGCAGGACGGCCCGAAACCCCGTTGTCGCGTCCTTCCCTCCCCGTTACGAAACCGACCTGGTCAGCATGCACCAGTTTTACAATCTTTTCTTTGAGCCTATTGGCTAGAACTTTGGCAAATAGTTTAGTATCCACGTTTAATAACGCAATAGGGCGGTAACTAGAGCAGAGGGTCCTATCTTTGCCTTCTTTATAAATTAATGTAATCGAAGCCAGGAGGGCTTCCCCTACCCAATGAGCACTCCGTCCCCCAGTTTGTTCCAGAGGTGACATAGTTTAGGTGTCAAGATTTCTTTATATTTTTTGTAATATGCTATAGAGAAACCATCAGGGCCCGGACTCTTCCCAGCAGGGGAGCTGTAAAGGGCCCTAAGGATTTCCCCCACTGTAATCGCAGTCCCTTCTGTCCCTCGTCCACGCTCCGGAGCCTATCATCCTGAGAGAGGCTGGGAGGACGCCCTTTCTAAAAAACTCGCAGTCCCCTTCTGTCCCAGATTGAGTGCTGCTACCTCCCGTGTCTAACGTCAATACAGGCCTTCTGCATAATAGGTCTTGAAATTCGTTTGCTATTTCTTTAGATGAATTACCGATAACCCGGATTTATTCTGTATCTTTCTCTTCTATGAAGTTCCTTTCTCTTTTCTTTTTGAGCATATTTGCAATTTTATTATTATCCTGTTCTTTTTATTTTTTTTCCAGCTCCGATGAGATGAGGATTATGGAGAAACATTTAATTGTTGGAGAAAAAGGCCTCAATTTATTATCTCAGATGTTTTTCGTCCCAAACATAATCAGGAGCCCCCACCTCCATTGAAACTGGGGCATGGTCCGAAAGCGTTGATGATGGTCAATAATGAGGTAATCTAAACGGGAATGGGTCCCGTGAACTGGGGAAAAAAAAAAGTATAGTCTCTCTGTTTTGCATGAAATGTGGAGGTCCCGCATTTTGTTTCAAATCTGCAAATGGCTTTCTACTGAGAAGTAGTGTCTTGATTGGGATCAAGGCATAGATTGATATTACCCCCCCCCCCTCCTGGAACTTTTTTAGGGAACCTTAAATGGGTTTTTATTGGGGGAGTAGACGTTAACCAAGAGTGTCCGCCTGCCTGTCTATCAGTTTGAATCTTATACTTTCCGCAAATCCAATGGCCACCCCTTTAGAGCCCTTAGTGGGGGAGTAGAGTAAAACCACGTCGGAAAGTCCCTAGAATAGATCTTAATATTGTTTTCGTGTAAGGTGTGTCTCCTGCAAAAAGACTATGTCTGCTTGGACGAGTTCATAGACTTAATCCCCTGCTTAGCCATTTTCTAACCAGAACATCGGAAGAAGCCTTTTATTATTGCCTATGAACCTTTTGAATAGTCTAACCAAGAGGTTGCCCCCTCCCCTTCTCCCCCCCTCCCAATTTTTCCCAGCCCCCCCTCCCCCCCCCCCCTTCCCAGCCGAACGGCCATCCGCAACTTTGTGCACGGAAACCCCCCCCTGTCCTGCCTCCAAAGCTAGGGTGTAGCTCAAACCCTTGGGCAGCTCCCCCCCCCAGAAACAGTGGGGGGGAGCCCCCCGGGACCGCCAGGGCCCCCACCCTCCTTCCCTAGGTTACTCGGAGCTTCCCCCCTCCCTCGTCCCCGGCCATGTCAAGCCATCCCAAAATGGCATAGTGCGATAAAGAACCACCCGTGAAGAATGATAAGCAGTAAACATAGATAATAAGCATAATTAGCAATACCAACATTATATAAATAGAGTTCTCTACTGTAGTATTGTCTGCCTACCCTGCCTCTTATGACCTCTGAATATTCCCCGCCTGCCCCCTCTCTCCCCCCCTCCCCCCATCGCCCCGGGAGTCGCCCGAGGGCTCCCCCCCAGGCCCACCGGTCCCCTTCCCCTTGAGCGCTAGGGAGAGATGGGAGCACACCCCCTAAATCATGACAGAACCCCTGAAGTTCATCCAGAAATTTTGCCTGTACGTCTTCCTTCTTTATTAACGATCAGTGACGCCGGGAACCCCCAGCTGTATTTCAGGTTTGCGGCTCTTAGTAAAGTCAGCAGTGGTTTCAGCTTGCGTCTTCGCGCAAGTGTCCTGGCAGAAAGATCAGAAAAAATCTGTAGGTCCACAGTCCCAAATTTCAATGGTGGGGCAGATCTCTTCTCCATATTTTAAATTTATCCGTATGCATGCAATTTGAAAATGACATCTCTGGGTATGCCGTTTTCTAGCCAGGGGGCTTCCTAATGCGGTGAACTCTGTCAATTTTAAGAGTTGTTCCCACTGGTCTACCCAAAACTGGATTGAATAAACTCTTGTTTGGACAGATTTAAGTGTGTTACTCTTGTTTGGACAGATTTAAGTGTGTTATTACTAAGAATTACAGGCCTGCAAACAATTGTACCGCTTTGAGACACAAAAATCTGACATAATCATACTGCCAGGGTGGCTACGTGTTTAATAAAAAGTTTGTTCAGCGGAGACCTCATGGGATAGCACAACAAGCTCTTTGCTCTTTCCTCCCTTTCTTCTCTTTCAGGATTCTATTATTTTGCAGCCTCCTTCTCCCCCAGCAACAGCCTGTACCCACATGCCACTATCCGGTGAATACCATTGCTGTTCCCCACAATCAGCTTTCTCTTTCATATATTGTTTGTTTTTTAATGGGGGTTAATTATTCAGTCTAGTCTAGCTAGACATTGTGATTTGATTTGCTGGTATTGTTTCTCTGGTTTGTTATGTGTCTTTAAGGCTCCACCTATATTCTAACGTGGCTATTTAAAGGGATTGTAAACCCTGATTTTTTTATTTTTAAATAGCAAAACATGTTATACCTACCTGCCCAATCCTCCACTTTTTGGGTCCCTCACCTGTGCTCCTGGCTCCTCCCCCCAGCTAAGTGCCCACCATAGTAAGCAGCTTGCTATGGGGACATACATGCAGGCTTGCTCAAGTGCCAGATCTATGTGTCCATAGACACACAGAGGGAGGCTCGGTCCCGCCCTCTACTCCCTCCTCACTGGCTGTAAGTGACAACAGTGGGAGCCAATGGCAATGGGGTGTAGATAGCTTGCTGTGTTCAGAGGCAGCTAAACACTGCCTCTGGATGAAACTCAATACCTATGGAAGATCACATCCTTATATTCCTGGAGGAACTGGCATCCTTGCACTTTTTGTGGATTGTGTCTAACTTTTCGCACTTTATTAAAATATAGCCCAGTTGAGAATGGCAAATATTCTCTAAAGAAGTGGACTATGTCAGAAATGCATTAGATTTCTCCTAAGGTCATGGTTGGCCACAACCTGTTTCAATGATGTAATCAGATGTATTTGTGTGTTATGTAATGTAAAATTATCTCATAGACATGCATGTACAACAGGTGTATATGACAGCTAAGAAGAAGGATAATGATAATGGATATGTTTTTATCAAGTTGGAGAAATACATTGATTTTTTATATATTCTTTGAAAGTAAGGCTCCTTTCACATTAGCGGACCGATCGGGTCTGTCTGTCAGTTTTTTTGGCGGACCCGATCAGATGTGGTGGGTGTCAATGGGCATATGTCCTTTGACACCCGCTGACATCCAATCCAATCCTATCTGCTAAAAAACAGAATCCAACAGAACGAGTGGCAGTTGGGTGTAAACAGGTAGGCAGTCCGTTTACATCCAACTGCTTAGAGCAAAGTGGGCTGTGTTTGCTCTGCATAGCGTAATGAACACAGACCAGCCATCCCCCTGTTCAGCTGGGATTAGTGGACAGATTTCCCGCTGAGAATGGCGGACTTCGATGGAGCCCGCCCCATGTGGAAGGGGCCTAAATTTATTGATTGATGTCTTTTTATTTTGAATAAAAAAAAAATTAAAAAAAGGATTAGTAGTGTTGTTACCTGAGTGGGCCGCTCCACAAGCTTTTTTTACTGGATCACAGAAAAGGATTGGAATACAGTCTGCACCAGGGGCAGCAATTGTCACTCCTTTTTGGTTGGTCACTATTCCATCATATCTTTCTGGTTCTGTTTTTCCAAGTATTTTCACAATCTCTGCATGGTCAACCTACAAGAAAAAATAGACTTTTACACAACTGTAATTTTTTTTTCCTGTCCTGTCCTACCTTGACCCTGAATCTGGTGTTTATTTTGTGTTACATTGTACATTTTCTAGTATTTACAAAAATGAATTGGTCTAATTTTATTAAAGTGTAAACTCTAACCTCTAACAATGACGTCTCTTATTTACTCCAATCATCTTGCTAGAAATCTTGTGCGCTGATAACTTCCTGGGTTCTCTGCCTATGATGACCATTATCAGCAATGGTTCTTAGCTATCACTGAGGACTACAAACCACACCCTTCTATGTTATGGACAATAGGAGAGGGATGGGGGTTCTTGTTTCTGCTATCCTGATACAGAAGGGTGAGTGGGCATTATCATAGGACAGGAAGTGTTTTACTGGCAGAATCACCAGGTGAAAATAAGAAAAATAAAGTCTGAAATAGGAAAACAAATGCAGTTACCGCATCCAAGGACTGGTAAACTCTAATATATTACATGTTTGTTTTTTGTGTTTAGATACACTTGGAAGTATATAGATAAAGGGCTGTCTTTATTGCTGTAACCTGCTTTCTATATTTCTACACGGGTAAAATATTTGTCAGCTTTTTACAGGGTACATGTGTACCATGCACATTCTGACCCAGTGGGGGCTACAGTATGGTGCAAGAAACAAGGTGAATACCCCTAGGTGGACTTTATATGCACTTGTATATTGAGAGAAATATAGAAAAATATATTTATATATATATATGTTTGTAACAGACGATATTTATTTAACAGAATAAGTTTAAAAACATTTTCACATAAACAGAAACATGGAATGTATACAAATCTGTGTCCAGAAACTCCATAATCCAAGCATAACGCCCAGTATTGTCTTTCACCCTTACTGGGCGTTATGCTTGGATTATGGAGTTTCTGGACACAGATTTGTATACATTCTATGTTTCTGTTTATGTTTTTAAATGTATTCTGTTAAATAAATATCGTCTGTTACAAACATATATTTTTCTATATTCCTCTCAATATACAAGTGCCTATAAAGTCCACATAGGGGTATTCACCTTGTTTCTAACAATTTTTGGATGTGGCACTATAAAAAGAGGATACACTGACTGATCTCATTTGTACAGTATGGCGTGCAAGCACACAAACACACAATGTAGGATAAAACCATGAAGATTCTTCCTTTTTTTTTCAAAGCTTTATTTGAAAAGTGATAGCTAGATTAGGATTAATTGTACTGACACTTCCTTTTCTTCCTATTCTACTTTTCTATAAGCAGGCAGTTCTTTAAAAAAATAAAATGACCCTGGTTCAGAGTAGGGATATTCATCTAAGATCAATCTGCTGTCTGATGTCTGACCAGTATAATAATGGAACTGCTGGAGTACACTGATTGTGAATATAATAGGAAAGACCTCTAGAAATTACATGGTCATTTTGTAGAAAATCTTTCTGTGCAGTGATAATGCAAGCTTATTATCTAATGATTGGTATTAAATATTTCTATCGTATAGCCACTTGAAGACCAAACCTTTTCTGGCACTTCTTGTTTACAAGTTTAAATCAGTATTTTTTTTGGTATAAAATTTCCTATAACCCTCAAACATTATATATGGGAATAAAATGGCGATTGATGCTATTCTTTATGTCACGTGCTATTTGTGCACCGGTTTTTCAGATGCAATAAAAAAAATTTACTAAATAAAAAAAAACACAATGTATACCACAATTTTTTTGTAAAATATGAAAGATAATGTTACCCCAAGTAAATAGATACCCAACATGTCACGCTTTAAAATTGCGCACGCTCGTGGAATGGCAACAAACTACTGTACTTAAAAATCTCCATAGGCAACACTTTAAACATTTTTAGGTTACCTGTTTAGAGTTACAGGTCTAGCACTAGAATTACTGCTCTCGCTCTAATGTTTGCGGCGCTACCTCACATGTGTTGAGCGAACTGCCCGACATCCCTTGTAATAAAAAGAAGGATGACAGGTCCTCTTTATGGAGAGATCTGGAGTCAAAAATACCCCACATCTCTCCTTTACCTTTAAAAGCAATAGATCAACAAAAAAAATAATTTTTGCTTAAATAAATTGATTACATCCGCTCTAAACCAGAAGTGACATCATGATGTCGTTCTGATCATCCAAGGCCATAGAGGCGATCTGGTCTCTGTTCTCCTCAGTCCAGCCAGCGACACCTTCAGAACGTTTCTCGGGAGCGCCAGTAAAAACGTTTAGCCCGAGAAACGCTGGAAAGCGGCGGGTGGGGGATGGAACATCCCCTCCCACAACTTCTGAAAGCGATCAGACCGCTTTCACGAGAAAGACAGCCACCGGCTGAACGAAAAAAAAAACCCTGGTAAACGTATTAATACGTATTGCGGTCGGCAAGCGGATAGTGAATGCTTTGTACTGCAGCTTGTCTTTAACCACTTCAGCCCCGGACCAATTGGCAGCCAAAGGACCAGGCCCCTTTTTGCGATTCGGCACTGCGTCGCTTTAACTGACAATTGCGCGGTTGTGCGACGTAGCTCCCAAACAAAATTGGCGTCCTTATTTTCTCACAAATAGAGCTTTTTTTTTGGCGGTATTTGATCGCCCTGCGGTTTTTATTTTTTGCGCTATAAGCAAAAATAGAGCGACAATTTTGAAAAAAATTCAATATTTTTTGCTTTTTGCTATAATAAATATCCCCAAAAAATATATAAAAAAACATTTTTTTTCCTCAGTTTAGGCCGATACGTATTCTTCTACATATTTTTGGTAAAAAAAAATCGCAATTAGCGATTATTGATTGGTTTGCGCAAAAGTTATAGCGTTTACAAAATAGGGGATAGTTTTATAGCATTTTTATTAATATTTTTTTTTTTACTAGTAATGGCGGCGATCAGCGATTTTTATTGTGACTGCAACATTATGGCGGACACATCGGACATTTTTGACACATTTTTGGGACCATTGTCATTTATACAGCAATCAATGCTATTTAAATGCATTGATTCCTGTATAAATGACACATGCAGTGAAAGAGTTAACCACTAGGGGGAGGGGAGGGGGTTATGGGCTGTGACGTGTGTGTGTTTTTTTACATTAGGGGGCGGGACTGACGTCTGACGTTATTGAACGGCTTTCCCGATGACCGGGAACAGCCGATCAATGACAGGCAGAGTAGGAAGCGCGGGGAGAGGTTTGTTTACACAGACCTCTCCCCGTTCTTTAGCTCTGTGACCCGATCGCGGGACACCAGTGGCGATCGGGTCCGCTGGTCCCGCGGCCGGGGTCACTGAGCTCCCGACCCGGTCGTGAGCGCGCCGCTGGTGGCGCGCGCGCGACCCACGGCCAGGCAATTAAAGGGCCACGTACCCGTACGTGATTTTGCCTGGCCGTGCCATTCTGCTGACGTATATATGCAGTGGGTGGTTGGGAAGCGGTTAAGCTGTCAAAATATGAGGGCTACGGTTTCAGATTTTTTTGTTATAGTGACCCCCTGGTTTCAAGACTTTTTGAATTACTGACCTGGAACAAGGATGCAGATCAGGAAAGAAAAATGTCAAAAGTCCTCATCTCCATACTTGTTTTAGGTCGTACCCGAAAGTATTGAAGCTCAGTACAGGCATACCCCACTTTTAAGTACACAATGGGGGTTTATTTACTAATGCTGGAATGTGCAAAATCAGGCTCACTTCTGCATAGAAACCAATGAACTTCCATGTTTTATTACCAAGCTGGGGTTAGAAGCTCATTGGTTTCTATGCAGAAGTTAGCCTGATTTTGCACTTTCCAGCTTTAATAAATAAACCCCATTGTGTACTTAAAAGTGGGGTATGCCTGTATTGAGGTTCAGCATGACAGCCAAGTGTTGTCATTTTCAGAAGCATAGATCAACAGTGGTAGACCCTGTGGTTCTCATATGACAGGCTTCCTAAGACACAATGGCGTTTATTTACTAAAAGCAAATCCACTTTGCACTAAAAGTGCACTTGGGAATGCATTTGCTGTAGATCTAAGGGGGACATGCAAGGAAAATAAAAAATAAAACAGCATTTTTGCTTGTACATGATTGGATGATAAAATCAGCAGAGCTTCCCCTCATTTCAGATCTAAAGTGACTGCACTTCCAAGTGCACTTGCAGTGCAAACTGGATTTGCCTTTAGTAAATCAACCCCAGTGTGTTTTGATTTACCAAAGACAGATACATTTGCAAGGCAATTTTACTCAGTGAATGTGGTGAATTCACTTTGCAAAGAATACCTAATCACATGCCCGGAAAAAAAGGATTTTTGCTTGGACCTGGCTACTGGTAGTTGGCAGAGCTGCTCCCCATTTACTAGACTAAGATAACATTCTATTGCAAAGTGAACTTCCCATTTGTCTTTAGCAAACTATTGTGACAATGTAGTGTACCTTTATTGGAACATAAGTTTGAGGATCAAATCCTGCAGCTTTTCCCAGGCGACAAAAGTTCTCTTCAACAACTGCTTTTGGATCTTTCCTCTTGGCACTGCAGAAAAGATTTAATCCACTAAGAGTCGGAATGGGGGTTATACCGCCACATCTTGTTGTAAAGCCATGCAGAAAGGTCTCTTCTGTAAGGAAAAAAGAGTTGCAATCAGACAGCTCAAGTGATTGTGTGACATACAGTATAAGACAATAAATGGTAAAAAGATCTAAAATGTAGACTTAGGACAATGTTCATTTTTTTACTAGCTATCGTCTACAACAGGGGTCTCCAAACTTTCTAAACAAAGGGCCAATTTATTGTCCTTCAGACTTTAGGGGGGCCGGACTATGACCAGTGCTAGTGGAAATTTTCTTGGCATCTGTGAAAGTAAACATCGCCCCATTTGGTTTTTGGTGGAGGAGCAGTGCCCTATCATTGGGAGGAATAGAGCCCCGTTATTGGTGTCAGTGGCTTCATTGTCGGGGTCAGTTGGCAGAATAGTGTCTCATATCAGTGGGAGGATTAGTGTCCCAAGGGCCGGATAAAGGCAAGCAAAGGGCCGCATTTGGCCCCAGGGCCGCAGTTTGGAGACCACTGGTCTACAATATCAATTTTTAACAGCAAAGCACATCTCAAAAACAGCAAGTGAACTAAAACATGGGGTCAGAACAAGATCTTATTGGTAATGATGCTACCAAGGTCATTTCTAGATAGCTCTGCCTGGAAGGTAGATTACCAGAAACCACATAAGTCAAGTCAACAAAGACTCATGCCGCGCACACACGATCGGTCTATCCGACTTTCTGAACGAGCGGACTTGCCCACACACGAACAGACTTTTCCGATGTACCCCATACTCATTCACATAGGGTGGGGGGCCGGGATCTGGGGGCCCCTTATTAAAGTAAGGGTCTGGTATGGACTTTGGGGGGTCCCCGACACCAGACTTTACTCCGGGTGTGGGCAAGTCTGTTCATTTGGAAAGTCCGGCGGACTAGCACACAGACAGGAGGATTGTCCGCCGGACTGGCGAGTCCGGTGGACAATTTTGAGTCAAGTCTTCTTTCTAAGTCCGCCGGACTTTTGGGAAGAAAAAGTCAGCTGGAGCCCACACACGGGCGAATTGTCCGATCGTGTGTACGCGGCATCAGTGGTCTTTGCTGTGTGCTCATTAAGCCCCATACACACGCTCGGACAATCCGCGGACAAGGTCGGTCGGACTTTGTCCGACGTACTTTGTCCGATGTTGTCCGATGTACTTTGTCCGATGTTGGCGTACACACGGTCGGACTACGTTGTCGGAATATCCGGTCCGGAAGAACGTCGTGACGTAAGTCGTCGTCCACGAGATTACAAAAGGGAAGTTCAGCACCACGTCAGGCACCCGTTGGGCTCCTTCTGCTGATCCCGTGTTTATCGAGAGTTAGTGGAAGTTTGGTGACTTAAGATTCGCGCTTCTCAGTTTTCTGACTCAGATCGTTACTGCTCTTCAGTTTGTGCTTGTCGTGCGTATCTGTTTATTAGTGCGTGTAGTCAGTTCGCATTTGTTGGTCATTGCGGCCTATATCTTGATATAGGACGCTTTGATTTGCACTGCTTATTGTCTGCTCGTTGCTGGTATTCACTTCGTTCTTTCAGGCCTTGCTGTTTATCGGTGCTTTCTGTTTGTCCGTTCTGACCAGCCGACCTTTTGTGACCTTCTGAGCGATGTTTCCCGTGCGTACTCGTCGCCGAGTTCGTGCTGTACGCGGAATTGGTGTCGGGCTTTTAGCTTTGACCCAAGACCCGTCCATGAACAGAGTGATGAGGAGTATGTGGACCAAGAATTGGTTGCTTCAGCGTGACCAGTTCTCGCACATGCCTTTGCTTCGTGAGATCCGGGAGAATAATCCTGATGATTTCAGGAACTTTCTCAGGATGACGGACCCCGATTTTCACCGTCTTTTGGCTTTGCTGACCCCCTTTATCAGCCGGCAGGATACCTGCATGAGACAAGCCATTACTCCGGAGCAGAGGCTTGTTGCCACGTTGAGGTACTTGGCGACAGGGAGAAGTCTTCAGGATTTGAAGTTCTCTTCAGGTATCTCTCCCCAGGCCCTGGGAATCATTATTCCAGAGACCTGTTCTGCCATCATTCAGGTCCTGCAGGAGGACTATATTAAGGTAACATTTCTACTTTACTATTCCCTTCTATGTATGCTCTGTTTGCTAATGACTTGTATTTTTGACCTCCTTCCCTAATTACCATGATTGCAATATGTTCTAATATGCTGTGCCCCTTTTCTCCTTCATGCATTTTTCCCTTCACTTACCTCACCAGCATGCTCTTCTGCCCCAATAGACACCTATGGCCTACTCACTTAAGCAATGTCTTTTGTCTGCTGCATAGTATTGTTTGCCCCAAAACACCCCCTAAAATATGCACAAATGTTTGCTGTGTGGTTTACTTCATGTAGAGCCCCCCTTTTTTTTTTTTTTTTTTGTTTTTTGGTGGGGGGGGGGCAAACTCATTAGGAACCCCCTCCCCCAACTGCTCTGTCAGATGGTACCAATCCTTTATCTGCTGGCTTTCCCAAGGTCCATACACACTATATACCTACCTCTTTATAGTGCGCATCTTTAGGGATGAATTCAGCAAAGCATGTAGTGCAAGGGACTGCCTCCATACATTCCATTTCCTATTTTTTTGTCTTCTTTCCCTCCTATTAGCTTGCTTGGTAATTTAATAATGTCACACTGTGCCTGCCTTTTTTGGGGGGGGGGGGGGGGGGGGGGGAAATGTTATTTGATCTTTCCTGTGGCCTGCCAATAGTGTTAAGTACAGAGGGTCTGGCCAAACTAGGCCACATTATTGAGCCATTTGCCAATCATTGAAGTGCAGTGGGTTACCTGTCCCCCCCCCCCCCCCCCCCCAAAACCAAAGTTATTGCCAATGTCCCATCAGAAGTGGGGGGATTGATGGGGGGGTGAGTAATCTGTGAAGGGGAGCCTCTACTTTTCTGTGTAAATACTTTCCAGCCTCCAATTTTATACAATGCTCTTGTTCCAAGATGTTGATTGTCTAATCTGCTTGCAATGTTTAGGTGCAAAGTGACTAATTTTTTTTTCTTGTTTCACTCCACAGTTCCCTTCCACGCCACAGGAATGGCAGACTGTGGCCTCCCACTTTGCCAGCCGTTGGGACTTTCCTAACTGCGGAGGGGCAATTGATGGGAAACACGTCCGCATCGTCCCACCGCCCAACTCGGGGTCCTACTATTATAATTATAAAGGGTTTAATAGTGTAGTGATGTTGGCGGTGGTGTCGGCAACATACGAGTTTATGTATGTGGACGTGGGGATGAACGGCCGGATATCGGATGGTGGGGCCATTATGCACACGGAGTTCTACTGGCGTCTCCAAAGTGGCAGTCTGTGCTTGCCACCTCCAGAGGAGAATGCCGAAGGACTCCCCTTCGTCTTTGTCGCAGATGAAGCGTTTGCGCTGACTCCCCATGTGATGAGGCCGTTCCCGATGAGGACCCTCACCCCGGACCAGAGGGTCTTCAACTACAGGCTGTCCAGAGCCAGAAGAGTGGTGGAGAACGCTTTTGGCATCCTGGCCAGCCGCTTCCGCCTGTTCCTGACGGCATTTAACTTGGCGGAATACAAACTGAACCACATAGTTCTTGCCTGTTGCATATTGCACAACTTCCTCAAAAGACATAACAGGAACTATGTGGTGCCCGTTGGCCCAGATGTGGAGGGCCCTCCAAATGCGGACCTCACAGCCCTTCGAGTGGCACGTCCAGGCTTGCCCCCTCTCAATGCCCGCGTGGTCCGGGACCAATATATGGAATACTTTGTGGGTAGGGGGGCCATTGCTCTGCCTGACGATGTGTGAGAGGCATTTTTTAATAAATCTGATATTTTAACCAACCTCTGATTTCTTGTCATTTCAGTCTTCTTTTTAGCTTATTTTACTTTGACATTTTTTCCCTTTGCCTTCGACAGTGGTAATGCACTTTCTGGGCAAAAGGAGGTAACAGTCTCTTCTTCCCAAAAAGATTTTTCTCATGTGTGTTTGCTACCTAATCTTTGGTCTAGAGAAGGTTTGTCCTGCATAACTGACACCCAAAATACTCCTTTTCAGCACCAGGTGTGACATGTGTGTATTCTCCAAAATGCTGTGCTCCGTGTTTTCGTACAAAGCACTGTGGGTGTCATTTACATAAGTCAAATCCGCTATGCTCTACAAGTGCATTGAAAAAGTTCCCTGGGAAAGGAAATTGCAGTGCAAAGTGGATTTGCCTTTAGTAAATAACACCCATTGCCCCCCATATCCTTTACATTTTACATACATAATGCATTGTTTTATTTAAATAAGGAAGCCACACATTTTGAAAATTAAAAAAGTTTACTTGGAAAACATTCACAAGTGCGTTTACAATCTTCACGCCAAAACTGACAACATCTTGGTTATTTACAACATTATTTACAAAGATTACGCAATTTGTAAAACCAGGCATGGAGCTAAGCAGAACCTATGAAGTAGGAAAGTTCAACTTTGTAAAGTGAAGACAAGATCAGACATGACTATATGTTCAAAGTGTGTTTGATCTTGCCTTCATCACATGGGGGGGGCACCCCCGAAAAGTGGAAATTTGGAACATGCACACAATTTGGTTCTGAAAATGGTCATTAGATGGTAAAACACATGCCTAGAAGCTTCAAAAGTGCCATTTTCCATCATGGGGATGAATGGACGTTTTTTGGGGGTGCAACCCCTTCACCACAACCACTTTCGTAGTTCGTAAAGTGTTTGCACCCCCAAAAAAACGTTGCCATTCATCCACCATGATGGGAGCTAGCACATGTGGACACAATGTGTGCATGTTCCAAATTTCACACAGTTTTTAAGTTGCAAATGTGTTCAGAAGCTGGCACAAATGTGTGTAAATTACTTGGTGCTTTTTCATATTTTTCCTAAAACATCAATGATGTTCTTCAATTTTTGTTGAACATCATTGATGTTTTGCTTTATGTAATCTAGATCTCGATTGCAGACCATTATCTCTCCGATGAGTACGTGGGCACTCTCTGTGGTAAAGTGCGATTTTTCTTCCACAACATCCACGTCACCTAAAAACCACAAACAAAAAAAATGGGGTGTTGGAAATGAGGCAGCCATACATGGATTAGCTTACCAGTAGCTGTGTTCTCCCACACTCACCTGTTGTGGTGACAATTTCTCCAAGTTCGATGATCTCTCCTTCCTCCTCCTCCTCCTCTGCTTCTGCTCTTTCCCCTTTTTTGGGAGGTGTTGGTTTGGGGGTTTCCTCAGACGGCCCAAGTTTTCGCTCCCCTATGAGAATGTCCAAAAGGAAGATTTAGCAACACAAACTATTGAGGGCAGAAATAGGAAATGACAAACATTGCTTGAAAGTGACGGACACTATTTTAGTTTGGCCAGTTACAAATGTCAACTACATGAATGTAGTCACTTTGTAAAGGTGCTAAACTGACTAGCTTTTTGGTAGAAGTTTGTGTGATGGAGACCCCCCTCTAGTATCCACTGGAGCACATGTGTGGAAAAGGCTAATAAAAAGGGGGTTTGGGTGTCCCAGCACTAGTGCTCTCGAGTCCAGATGGGTAAACACCTACTGGGTGACCTCTCCTTTACATTGAATAAATTGCCTTTACATTCTGGATGACATTTCTAGGGAGAACAAACTTCCTTTCCCCCAAAAAAACACCAAACATCGTATTATAAGTGGCCGCACGATCGAGGTTGCGTACGATCGAATGGACACACACACGACCATGACAGTGGCAGAAAGATCGAGGCTGAGTACGATCGAATGCACAGACGAACATGAAAGTGGCCATTTTGGAATGTACAACTTTGTAAAAATCAAACCACATGGAGCAGTATGCAAGCAAGAAATCAAACACAAAACACAACTACTTACTTTTTTGAAGAATTCTCTTGATCTTTCTGTACTGATCGGCCTCCCTCAGTTTCAGGTCTGACCAGCGTTTCCTCAGTTGCTCCTTGGATCGTTGTACCCCAAAATGATTGTACAGCCTCCTCACAACTTTAGACATGATCTTGGCCTTGCGGACATTGGGGTTGAGGTAAGGCCCATACTTCCCATCATAGTCGCTCCTCTTTAATATGTCCACCATCTCCAACATTTCTCCAAATGACATATTGGAGGCCTTGAATTTCAGGCTCCGGGATCGGGACGTTTCTGCCTCCGGCCTTTCCTCGTCCTCCTCCTCGTTGGGGGGATATTTGGGGCGCACCTGCTGTGTCCCCGCCATGTGCTCTCCCCACTGCGCCGTAAAGAGAAGGGGTGGGGAATAGACGAGAAAGATCGTCAGGGGCGGGCGGAGTTTGACGCATGCGCACTGTATATAAAACGTCACACGCCTGTGTCGTAGCCACGATCTGGGAGACGAGGGGAGAGAAAGCTCACGCACGAGACGATCGCTACAAACGAAGGTACAATTTGACGTTGGTACATAACTAGCCTAGACTGATTAGAACTTGAGGCTTCTTTATGGAGAAGATTAGGAGTGTTTAGGCTGACATTATTTATATTGTTTTGTGTGGCGTTGTGTCTTGCAGAGGTGATGGAGGCGTTCTACAACGTGAGCTTTCTCCCACACTTCATTGATAAATACCGGCAATTCCCCCTCTTATGGCAGGCAAAACACAGGGATTATAGCAACAGACCAAAGAGGTACGCAGCCCTGCTGAAACTGGTGGCATTTGTAAAGCCTACCCTGCCCATGGCAACCGTCGCAAACTTAAAAGTGAAGATAAACAACATGAAGACTACCTATTTCCGGGAGCGCAATAAGGTCCTGAAGTCACAAGCATCTGGAGCTGCAGCAGCTGATGTCCATGTCCCCACGCTCTGGTACTATGACAGGCTCCACTTTCTCAAAGACCAGGCTACTGTCAGGAAGTCACTCTCGACTCTTCCTTGCACGCGTCCTTCCACGCACGCCACCCCTGATGAGGCTTCCGAGGACCAACCTGGGCCTTCCAGTCAGGAATATGTGCAGGTGCCCAGCTTGTTCCAGGTATAGTAGTTTTGGAACCAGTTTGTTGAATAATGAATGATGTTCAGTTAATTCAGGATCCCCAATTGCTTATTTCCTAACGTGATTGACATATCAACAGACAGTGGTGTGGGAGACATTTTTGGGAAGAATCTAAACTGCAGGGCTGAGAATTGTATGGTTTTGTATTTGAAAACATTTTGCAACAGTCACTAGATGAGAATTGTGTGTGTTTGATGAACAAATAACTGAAACTATGTCCCTTTTTCAGACACAGGAAGACCTCAGCCAGGAGGTGGCTGTGGAAGGTGGCAGTCAGGAGGAGGCAGGGGGTAGTGGCAGCCAAGAGGGGGGTAGGCGTAGGAGCCTGACTGTCTCCCAAGTCTCTCCCCTCCGCCTTCCCTACAGAAGGGCGAAAAACATGGGGGAGGTGGGAGAGTCAGCGCTCCAGCTGATAAAAGATGCCTCAGCCTCCCTCTATGCCACACCCACCTACGAGGAGGCCTTTGCCTCCTTGGTTACAAGTAAATTTACGGGTATGGAGGCGGGGCAACGCAGCATGTGTGAGGAGGTCATCCTCAAAATCCTAAATGAGGGGATGGCTGGGGAGATGACTCCCCTCACACATGTTTGCGAGAGTGACCTTGATCCGCCTCCTCCTCCTCCTTCTGCCACCCCACCAGCACCAGCACCACGGCGTGGAAGGAAGCGTACAAGGAAGACAAGAGAGTGACAACCTGGACTCAGTCTGGTCTGAGAGAAGATGGAGCCTCTCGTAGTACCAGAGCCTGGGGACCTAGATGGCATCTGCTGCAGTTCCGGATGTTTTGGACTTCAGGACCAGATTGCGCTCCCTTATTATTTAGATAGGTAGTCTTCATGCCCCCAATTGTTTAAGTCTGTAAAATGATGGTTGCCATGGGTGTCCAAGGCTTTGCAAATTCCCCAAGTTTCACCATGGCTGCGTTCCTCTTTGGTCTGTTGCTGAGACCTAAATAAAGGTTTTTTTGCTTTGAAATAATCATTGACTATTGTGTTTTACTTTTCTACAATGACAGTTTTTCTTTGAGTAGGCAGGTACATTTCACTAATCCTAGAATTAACAAGGGGCACCAACAACCAACAAACTCCTAGTAAATGTAAGCAAGAAATACAAATGTTAATAATGTGGTTTTGCTAAGTTGAGACATACAAACCCCCTCAAAAAAAAAAAAAAAAAACCTCCTTCAAATATGTATTCCCCCAAAAAAAATAAATCTGGGTAAAAAAATAAGAAAGATTGTATTACGATCTGAGTAAAAATAAACATGTAGTGTATAAATGCTGCAAAGTAATAAAGAAGTAAGTTTGTGAGAAGTGCGGGTGAATAGGAGCAGCTAAAAGATGTCATTCTTGTTGCATTTTAAAGAAAAAGAGAATGCGCTGCATTAAAGACATTTTAACATTGCAGCGTGACGAATGTGCTGTGTCGATTAGGAAAGGTAGTTTTACCTGACCGAGCGCTTCCGTCACAGAATTTCTTCTGAGCATGCGTAGCACTTTGTCCGTCGGACAAGCGTACACACGCTCGGATTTGGTGTGATCGGACCGGGTTGACGGGAAATCTTTCCAGCAGGAGATAAGACTTTGTCCGACGGACAAACCGACGAACACTGTCCGATGGTGCATACACACGGTCTGATTTTTCAACAACCTTGTCCGATCGGACCAAATTGATGAAAAAGTCCGACCGTGTGTATGGGGCTTTAGAAGGAGAGCTCCACATGGTCAGTTATCTAGCTATGCTGGGAACTCAGCAGCTACAAATACTGCAGCTGCTGACTTTTTTAATAAATAGACACTTACCTGTTCCAGGTTCCAGGCTAGGGGCGGGGCATCTGCGGCTAGCTGCGGCTAGTGGGTGCAGATATCTGTATTATACAGGTATCTGCACCCCCCTCCCCCTGAAAGGTGCCAACTGCGGCTAGTGGGTGCAGATATCTGTATTATACAGGTATCTGCACCCCCCTCCCCCCTGAAAGGTGCCAATTGTGGCACGGGAGGGGGGGCGGAAGTTCCATGGGGTGCCGAACTGTGCCCAGTAGGAGTAAACAATGCCCAGTCTTTTATATTAGGGGGAGAAATAGTTGGTGTCAGTGGATGGAATCGTGCCCCATTGTTGGTGTCAGTGGCAGGATAGTGCCCCATTGTTGGTGTCAGTGGCAGGAATAGTGCCCCATGGTTTGTGTCAGTGGCAGGAATTATGCCCCATGGTTGGTGTCAGTGGCAGGAATAATTGCCTCAAGGGCTGGATAAAGGCAAGCAAAGGTTCTGCATCCGACCCCAGGGCCACAGTTTGGAGACCACTGCTGTAAGCAGTGCAATGCCGCGTACACACGAACTAAAGGGACTAGGAATTAGTACAATCTGAAAAAGGAAGAAGGGTCAAAAGAAGATAGGAAATTGAAGAATTATGAAAAGGAGGAAATAAAGGTTAATATATCTGAGACAATACTGTTACAGGCAAAAATGACAGTAATGCCGCGTACACACGAAGGGACTATCCCGCGGGATTATCCGCTGGATAATCCCCTCGTGTGTGGGCGCCGGCGGACTTTTTTTGGCCAAAGTACGGCGGACTAAAGTTTCAGGTTTTGTTCTCAAATTATCCGCTGGACTGCCAAGATAATCCGGTCGTGTGTAGTATGGTCCGGCGTACCAAAAAGGACGCATGCTCAGTAGCTATTATGTCACGGACTCGCTCGGTCTGGTAAAACTAGCCTTCGTTTTGAAGCTCGCACAATCGTCACGCTGCTGAATTTTTTTTTTTTTTTTTTTCTGACAGCGGGATTTGTATGTTATCGTACTTGAAGAATGATTTTGCCTTGCTGCTTGTATATTCACGCAGAGTACTCCCGAACGTTTTTTCTTCAGCATTCTTTAGTGAAGTTATATATTTGTATATATATATATATATATATCTATATCTATATCTCTATCTCTATATATATATATATATATATATATATATATATATATATATATATATATATATATATAGATATAGATATAGATATAGATATCCAAATCACCAAATGAAAAATATATCTATATTTCTCAATAAGCCCAAAAAAATATATATCGATATCTACATATATATATATATATATATATTAATATATATAGATATATAGATCTATACGTGTATAAAAAAAATATATATATATATATATATATATATATATATATATATATATATATATATATATATATTATATATGTACATATATCTCTATATAGATATTTTTTTTATTATTTGTTGGTTATCAAAAGGATTAGTTATTACACATGATACAATTGTGGAGTCAGCAGAGCTTGCCCTTAATTCAGATCTTAACCCTCACCTTTCCAGCGACTGCACTTGCAGTTCCATTGAAGTTGCACTTTACACTTGTATTGTCAAATGAATGTTTAGACATGTACCTGCCTACTCCTAAAGAAACTATGTTTTTGAATAACAAGCACGTATATCATTATTTGATGAAAATTAAATGACCATTTATTCTGGTTAAAACAAACAAGGCAAAACAAAATAGGAAGGCAACACTGGAGCCACTTGTAGATTTTGTGAAGACTTTTTGCCCCAACGGCAGACACCAAGTTTGTGAAGCCAAAAATTAAGCTTGGGCACATTTCATCCAATATAGGGAGCACAAGAAGATTGACCAGGAATCAGACAGACCAGGAACAGCAGCAGATGACATCTATGTCCCCAAGCTGTGGCACTACAACAGCCTGTGTCTTCTGTGAGACCAGACTGAAGCCAGGCAATCACTTCCGACTCTTCCCACCACGCTGCCCTGCACTCTTCCCTGCAGTCTTCCCTGCACGCTTCCTTGGAGGCTGACTTGTGGTAGGAGGAGGAGTAGGAGGAGGAGGAGGAGGAGGAGAAGAAGGAAGACGAGGAGGAGGAGGAGGAGGAGAAGTTGGTGTCGGGCCTTCATGGGTCAGGCGGGTGGATTCTCGTAATTCACCCCTCAAACCCCCCCTAATTGCCTCAGAAATGAGGCCCTCACACAGGTGCCGTTGGCCCCTCTCCATTTCCAGCAACCTGCTGGACAAGTAGCTGGCATAGGCCTCTTCTGGAAGGGGGGGTTTGTCGAGAATCGCACTCGCCTTCCGAATCAGTTGGAGTGATTCCTCCTCAACAATGGTCATCCTCCTGGGCCTTCTTGGGGGTAAGGGCAGGGGTGGAGGTAGACTTCTTAATTGGGTCTGGCTGTCACTCTGGCTCGTGCTGGGCCCAGCCACCTCCTGGCTCTCGCTGGTCATGTCCTCCTCCTCCATACCACTTGTCCCGGCATCATCCTGGGTCAGCTCATCCTGTGTGCAAATAAAAACAAAAATCAAACACCTGTTTTGTGGTTTCTGGCCTCCTCAATCATCCAATTGTAAACTTAGGAACGAGCATCTAAATTTTCCAAAAGATCCAAAAGGCTATCATTTGGACCCCTGCATTTTCCAAGCAGATCACCAATGTTGTCTAACGCTTTTTTTGCCACTACTGGATGTATGTATACACTATATATGTATCGATATGTTGCACCAACACTTTTTAGAAGTGTGCTGAATTTTTGTCAGTTTTTTTCACAATTCTGAGTTCAGGGTGTTAATTGTTTCACATTTTAACGTTTACAGCATTAATATTCACACAATCACAATTTAGGCTACTAAATATATACCTGGCTCCAGCTGGGCGCATCAGCCTGCTCCAAGGTGGAGGGGTCTTCTCCTTCCGTGGAAGCCTCAGCTGGGGTGGAGGGAAGAGTGGAGGGAAGAGTGGAGGGAAGGGTGGAGGGAAGAGTGGACAGTGATTGCCTGGGTTCCATCTGGTCACCTATAAAAGTCAGTTGGTTGTAGTACCACAGCTTGGGTACATAAACATTCTCTGCTGCTGCTCCTGATCTGACTGATTCCTCAATCTTCTTGCGCTCCCGCTTGTACATGTGCCTTAAACTTGCAATTCTGGCTTCCACAAACTTGGTGTTTGCGTTGGGGACTTGAGTCTTCACAAAAGCCACAAGTGGCCCCAGTGTTGCCTTCCGGACATCCCTATTGCCATATAAAGGGTTCTTGAGCTGCCACAGGTTGGTATTTTTTCTGTACAGGGCAATGAATTCGGACATGAACTGCTGGTCCTTGAATGGATTCAACTGGGGTGCTGACATGTTTGTTTCTGTTTTGTTAGTAATGGCAATACAAAAGACCAAAAACACAAATGTTACTTAAAACGCACAACCAGTTTTTCATACCAAACATTACACAACACACCCACACACAGGCAGCAACCCCTACACACAGGCAGCAACCCCTACACACAGGCAGCAACCCCTACACACAGGCAGCAACCCCTACACACAGGCAGCAACCCCTACACACAGGCAGCAACCCCTACACACAGGCAGCAACCCTACACACAGGCAGCAACCCCTACACACAGGCAGCAACCCCTACACACAGGCAGCACACCCTACACACAGGCAGCAACCCCTACACACAGGCAGCAACCCCTACACACAGGCAGCAACCCTACACACAGGCAGCAACCCCTACACACAGGCAGCATCACACACACACAGGCAGCAACCCCTACACACAGGCAGCAACACCTCCACACAGGCAGCAACCCCTACACACAGGCAGCAACCCCTACACACAGGCAGCAACCCCTACACACAGGCAGCAACACACACATATCCTTAAAAAATGCTGGCCCAAAACCCAAAAAAAAAAACACAGTAATGCATCCTAGAAAACACTTACCTTCGTACAGAGCGCTCGCTACTTCCGTTCGGGAACACGTGGGCCCCTCAAACAGCCTTATATACACTGCGCACGCGTCGAAGTCCGCCTGCGTCCTCCGCGTCGCCCGCCCATGACGTTCCTCCTGACGATTATTCCCCGCCCCGCTTCCCCTCGTTGCATTGTTGGTGAATAAATTCATGAATATGGCGGACACATTCTCAGCCAGTAGCGCGGAGGAAAGCCAAGAAGCCAACACATCTGCATCCAGCAGCAGATATAAGGCCACCAATATGGCCTTTGAAGAGATGGTGGAGATGGTGGACATCCTCCAAAGGGAAGATTACGACGGGGAAAATGGCCCGTACCCTCGACCCAACTTGCGCAAGGACAAGATTCTCACTACAATCGTCAGCACCCTGGAGCAGAAATTCGGCGTACGAAGGGGCAAGGATCAACTGCGCAAGCGATGGTCCGACATCAAATCCAGGGAGCACGATCAGTACAGGAGAATTCGAAAAGCCATCAAAAAAAGTAAGTCAAGCACGTGCGCTACTATGGTTATACTTGATATGTCTAATCTTGCGCAGATGTAATTACCATTCGTCCGTGAAACTTGCGCAGATGTAATTACCATTCGTACGTGAAACTTGCGCAGATGTAATTACCATTCGTCCGTGAAACTTGCGCAGATGTAATTACCATTCGTACGTGAAACTTGCGCAGATGTAATTACCATTCGTCCGTGAAACTTGCGCAGATGTAATTACCATTCGTCCGTGAAACTTGCGCAGATGTAATTACCATTCGTACCTGAAACTTGCGCAGATGTAATTACCATTCGTACCGTGAAACTTGCGCAGATGTAATTACCATTCGTACGTGAAACTTGCGCAGATGTAATTACCATTCGTCCGTGAAACTTGCGCAGATGTAATTACCATTCGTACGTGAAACTTGCGCAGATGTAATTACCATTCGTCCGTGAAACTTGCGCAGATGTAATTACCATTCGTACCTGAAACTTGCGCAGATGTAATTACCATTCGTCCGTGAAACTTGCGCAGATGCAATTACCATTCGTACCTGAAACTTGCGCAGATGTACGTACCATTCGTACGTGAAACTTGCGCAGATGTAATTACCATTCGTCCGTGAAACTTGCGCAGATGTAATTACCATTCGTACCTTGAAACTTGCGCAGATGTAATTACCATTCGTACCTGAAACTTGCGCATATTTGATGAAAGTTCCGTTTGTCTTCATAACGTTTATTGAGTTTACCTGGCTTTGGGTTGTTGGAGTTGTAAGGTTGTTTATTATTGTCACTATCTATACAATTACTGCTGTAGTAAGGGTTTTAGGGGTAACTTACACAGGGACTCCAGAGGCTGTTTTGGGGGGGGGGGGATAAATATGTTAAGCAGGGTCTCATGCTCACAATTCCCAAAAAATGCTCATCATCTATAAATACTGTAGGTGGTGACTTTTCAAAGAAGTACACTCACCTGTCCCTTGGATGGTGCAGCTACAATCTCTGATCTTGCAATCATGAAATTAATGTTTGCGGCTTCACTTCCCGGGTCACTATTGGGCATGCGCCAGTTGCGCAATGCAATAGGACTGGTCCGCGCGAGCTCGGGGACCCCTGTGTGTCCCAGCAGACAGCACGGTGGGACGGGATGTGGCGTATACTTCTGTGGGAGTCTAGGGCCGGATGTGTGTGCAAATACCTGCCTTACACAGGTATCTGCAACCCATCCCCCCTAAAAGGTTCAAAATAAGACACCACAGGGGTGCAGGGATCCAATGAGCGGAAGTTCAAATTTAGGGTTGAAGGGCGGTTTAAGTATTGGAGTTTCATTAGATAGACATTTCAATTCTGTCTTCAAGTAGGATCTTCTAACAAACTGCTAATAATTGGCAAGACTTTTAAACAATGTTTACTAATCCTATTTTGGCACTCAAATATCAGTGTGATTCAAAGTGTACCTTTTTGTGTTCCATTACCATAGGGGGCAAAAGACTCAGACGTCAGTCCGAACCTACGAGGACCTCCCGGCATCACCAGACTAATTGGGCAGTTAGCCCAAGCCCGCGCGTGGATGTGGCGGAACAGGTCGTTGAAGTGGATCAAATCTGCACCCCACCAAGTGAGTGTCTCAGAACACAGATTGAGCTAATTAATTAAGGTCTGCATGTTTTTGACACTTTTTTTCTTGTGTTTTATCTACCCAACTTTTAGGTGATGCTGATCTGTTTGTGGAAGGACAAGCTGCGGAGCCATTTTCCACTGACAGTGCCCACAGGCTTATTGGCCAGATCATGGCCTGGAATCTGCAGCTGGAAAATATGCAGAAGGAGATGGCCACCATGCAGCAGGGAATGAAGGACATGATTGATGTTTTGGGGAGAATCTAAAGACCCCTTTTACATTTCTTAACATCAATCATGTCCTTCATTCCCCTTTTGATGCGCTGTTTTACTAATTTTAGAGGCCAAATTTTTAATATGCACACGGTATGTCAACATGTGCTATGTGCCATCAGGGGATCTCAATGGACGCATTTGGTGTTTGCAACCCCTAATGCTAGTAGGTGAGAGGGAAGGGGTTTCACACACAAAACACGTCCATTGATTCCCCATGATGGAACATAGCACATGTTGACATTACCCATTTTCCAGTTAAATTAGTGTGCATATTCAAAATTTGGCTTCTACTGTTCATGGGTTACCTGTTGAACTTTGTAAGTTCTGGACTTTTACATTGTGTAAATAATTTCAAATGCTAAGCCTAAATTTTTTAACATTTTTAAACATGTTTTTATGTTTGTTTTAAAAAAACAATCACAAAAAAAAAAAAAAAATATGTTGTGAGAAAAACACCAAAAAAATGTAAAAAAGATAACATAAAAAAAAAAAAAAAAAATGTTGTTCAAAAAAAAAAAAAAAAAAAAAAAAAAAAATTAACCAAAAATACCAAAAAAATAAAAAAAAAAAACCAAAAAAAAAAAAAAAAAAAAAAAAGTTTTGGATGTGCACTATAATAAAAAAAATAATGTTTGCACAAATTAAAAAATGTGTGGCTTCTTCTTTTTAAATACTACCAGTTTGACAAAAACATGTTGTGGTTCATTGACAAAGGGGCTTATTTACTAAACGCTAAACAAGTTTGCCACTATTAAGATGTGCACTAGGACAACATATAAAACAGGCCAAATTAAAAGCAAAACAATACGAAACTACCAATATTTCAAACATAAATAACTGTATTTATTCTTTGTAAATCAAAAAGATGGTTTAAGGGTCTGCTGCCATTTCAATGGCCCCCCTACCATTAAAATACTGTAAATAAAGGTCCCGCACTTGCTGGGCTGATTGTGGTGCCGAACCAAGAGGGCGATTATCCAGCCCTGTCATGTTGCCTTCCACTCCGGCCTCAGGGCCAATTGGTAAGGAGTATGTTCCTGAATGTTTGCGTAAATAATTGTGCATGACACAGCATGCAAGAATAATAGTATTCAGTTTGTACTCTGCCAGATGTAGGGATGTAAGGAGCAATCTGAAACGGTTGGCCATAATACCAAAGGCATTTTCCACCACCCTTCTTGCTCTGGCCAACCGATAATTAAAAATCCTCCTCTCAGGGGTGAGGGATCGTTGGGGAAATGGCCTCATCAGATGGTCACCCAGACCGAACGCCTCGTCGGCAATGAAGACGAAGGGGAGTCCCTCCACATTATCTTCATCTGGTGGCAGCTCCAGCCCACCAGTCTGGAGACGATGACCGAACTCCGTGTGGTTGAAGACTCCTTCGTCCGACATCCGGCCGTTTTTCCCCACATCCACATACAGAAAGTCATATTGTGCCGACACCACCGCCATCAACACGATACTATGGAACCCCTTATAATTCCAATAGTATGACCCCGAATGGGGTGGGGGCACAATTCGCACATGTTTGCCGTCAATCGCCCCTCCGCAGTTGGGAAAGTCCCAACGGGCAGCAAACTGGGAAGCCACAGTCTGCCATTCCTGTGGCGTGGAGGGACACTGTGAAGTCAAACAGAAAGATACAATTTAAATTATAAACCAGGCAAAACACCAAACTAAATGCAACAAATTAACAAACAATTTGGAAGAACATATGTATTTATTTTGTAAATCCTTGAAATAAAGCCAAAAGATTAAGGATAAAAGGGACAAATCTCTGATTGATGACCCCTCTGATGGACCAGAGAAGATAATAATGGGGATGTGGGTGGGGAGTAAATAATTGTAAGGTCACACAATACACATGCAATTAATTAAAGGTGTGTGTGGGGGGGGGGGGGGGATAATTACAAGCTGACCAAAACCACATGCTATTAATTATCAGGGGGGGGGGTGGGGGGGTGGGGATAATTACAAGCTGACCAAAACCACATGCTATTAATTATCAGGGGGGTGTGGGGGGTGGGGGTGGGGATAATTACAAGCTGACCAAAACCACATGCTATTAATTATCAGGGGGTGTGGGGGTGGGGATAATTACAAGCTGACCAAAACCACATGCTATTAATTATCAGGGGGTGTGGGGGTGTGGGGGGGGGGATAATTACAAGCTGACCAAAACCACATGCTATTAATTATCAGGGGGTGTGGGGGGGGGGGGGGGGATAATTACAAGCTGACCAAAACCACATGCTATTAATTATCAGGGGGTGTGGGGGTGTGGGGGGGGGGATAATTACAAGCTGACCAAAACCACATGCTATTAATTATCAGGGGGTGTGGGGGGGTGTGGGGGGGGGATAATTACAAGCTGACCAAAACCACATGCTATTAATTATCAGGGGGTGTGGGGGTGTGGGGGGGGGGGATGTGGGGGGGGTGGGGGGGGGGATAATTACAAGCTGACCAAAACCACATGCTATTAATTATCAGGGGGTGTGGGGTGGGGGGGGGGGGATAATTACAAGCTGACCAAAACCACATGCTATTAATTATCAGGGGGGTGGGGGGGTGCTGGGGGGGGGTGGGGGTGGGGGGGGGGATAATTACAAGCTGACCAAAACCACATGCTATTAATTATCAGGGGGTGGGGGTGTGGGGGTGGGGATAATTACAAGCTGACCAAAACCACATGCAATCAATTTAAAATTGAGGGTCAAGGGGGGTGAAAGGGGTGAAAGGGGGGGTGAGTAAAGCTGTACAATGGAGCTGGTAATATACATTTTTAACCAAAGAAAGTGACTAGGCTAGGGGTGTTTAGGGGGCCAAGCTTCCATGCTGGGGAGGTTGGTGCAAGCAAATATGCATGTGACCCACTAAATAATACATTCTTAAAGCTATTTCGATAAGTCAACCATAAAATACTAGACAAAAAACAAAAATAAAAAAAAAAAAGGAATAGGGGACATTCATAGAATAGTCCTATCATGGTAATTAGCTAATGATGACATTGATGCACTACATTAGCAAACATACAAGACATAGGTAATTTTAAAAGAGAAGACTTACCTTAATGTATTCCTCCTGCAGGACGTGGATAATGGCAGAACAGGTCTCTGGAATAATGAGCCCCAGAGCCTGGGGGGAGATGCCTGTCGTGAACTTGAGGTCCTGCAAGCTTCTCCCCGTCGCCAAGTAACGCAACGTGGCGACTAGCCTCTGCTCCGCACTGATGGCTTGCCGCATGCAGGTATTCTGCCTGGTAATATAAGGGGACAGCGAAGCCAACAGACGGTGAAAAATGGGGTCCGTCATCCGGAGATAATTCCTGAAATCATCAGGATTATTCTCACGGATCTCACGGAGCAAAGGCATATGCAAGAATTGGTCACGCTGGCGCAACCAATTCTTGGTCCATGAACTCCTCCTCACCCTGTTCATGGACCGGGCTCGTGCCAAGGTGTTAACCGCAACACCGAGCCCCTGCACAGCACGAACTCGTTCCCGAGTACGTCCACACTCCATGGCTTCAAAACGGTCGGCTGATCAAACAAACAACTTAACAGAACGCACTGAAGAACAGCAAGGCCTATGAAGAACGACCTGAAAAACAGGAACGAGCGGACCAGAACGGCCTGAGAACAGGTAGGAACTGATCCACACGCACTGAAAGCCAGATACAAACCTCACAAGCACAAACTGAACGGCAGAAGCGAACGAATTAAGCAGAAGTCTGAGAAGCGCGAATCGTCTCTAACCAAACGTCAACTAACACGCGATACACACGAGATTAGCTGACGGGGCCCAAAGGGTGTAGTTTGGGATCTCGAGCTTCCTTTTTCTAGTCCCGTCGTACGTGCTGTACGTCATCGCGTGAACCGCCGGACTTTTTGCGTGATCGTGTCTGGTCAAGTCCGTTCGCTTTTTAGTCCAGCGTACCGCGGGAAAGTCCAGCGGATTGTCTGCTGGACTTAGGTCCGCCGGCAAAAGTCCGCGTGTTCCGCCTGACTTTTTGCGTGATCGTGTGTGGTCAAGTCCGTTCGCTTTTTAGGCCAGCGTACCTAGCGGGAAAGTCCAGCGGATTGTCCGCTGGACTTAGGTCCGCCGGGAAAAGTCCGTACGTGTGTACGAGGCATTATTTATATACTGTTAAATGCAGTAATGTATAAAGTTACATAACCCTACAGTGCTTAAAAGATAACGAAATGCAAAACTATTTTTGTCATTTTGAATAGAGTAAGAGAGAGTGTTATAACTACTGTAATTTTTTTGCCATCTGTGTTCTATTGGGGAGATTTACCTTCACTTCCTGTCCCAAAGCCAAAACAGGACGCCAGAGGAAATCCCTCCAAAGTGAGGGAATCCTGGTGTGTGACCAGAACTAGTGTCCTCCTTGGAACCTTTCCCCTCTATTACTGTTTTGGTGTCAACCCAAAATTTGGGGGTGTTCTTTTACTTTCATTTTGATGATAATGGTAAATAGGACAAACAGAGAGGGTGAATCTCCCTTAAGAGAAAATACAGAGAGCATTAATAAACCTAACAGGGTTCTAATCATTCTCCACTACTGTATTCAAAACTAAAAAAAAAAAAAAAAAGTTTTGCCTTTAGTTACACTTTAATGGTCAATTTAGTCATGCTCACTGAGGATTAATTGAATCCTTTGCATAGATTATTTTTTAGGGATTTGGAGGCATGACTATAAAATAAACAGTATGTTGTCCACAGAAAAAGTTATACTGTTTCTTAAATTCCACTGAAGATTGAACTGGATAACTTAAAGTATATGCACTTTAGCTGGGTACACAGTTATAGAAAATCGGCAGGTTCAGAAGGAACCAGCCGAATTTCGGTCCATGTGTACTCCTCTCTATTTAACAGAAGCCGGTCTAACTACCTGCTACTGTCAAACAGTTCTGCTGGAAAACGTGCATTTGATTAGCACATGCAACCAATGGCTGATCAGTGTATTCTTACACTAGTAAGAAATCTAGTAGTTAGTCACTTTTAACTAGACTTGTTCTGTAATGTTGAAAATATGTCCACGCTCATTAGACCTGAAGAAGTTACTTGCATGAGTAGAAAACATTTTAAACATTTTAGAACAAGTCCAGTAAAATGTGACCGACTACTACTAGCTATACCATGACCTGGATAAATGAGAATCTTCACAGACCAAACCTGGCCATACACTAGTAGAATTTCAGAACAGTTGTTTGATGTTCCAATGGTTAGTGGGGGTCAAGTCAATGGTAGTTTTCAAGAGCATTTACAAGAAAGAATGGAATTTTTTTTTCTTGAACAAATGAATTTCTAACAGTGAATGTGTTTTTTGCTCAGGAAAGTCATTCATTCCAAAATCAAATCTTATAAACATGCAAAATTTTGAAATAGTTTTAAATGATATCCGTTAAAGGGATTGTAAACCTTCAAGGTTTTCCACCTTAATGCATTCTAGGCATTAAGGTGAAAAATCTCCTGTCATGCAGCAGCCCCCCAGAGCCCCTCTTTTTCTTACCTGAGCCCTGTAATTCCTGCGATGGGAACGAGCACACCAGCTCCAACCGGTGTTTCATGTCCTCATTGGATAGATTGATAGCAGCGCAGCTATTGGCTCCCGCTGCTGTCAATCAAATCCAATGACCGGGGGCGGAGCCGAGTCCTGCTGTCTGTGTCAATAGATGCAGTAGCAGGAATCAGGAGCACGCCCGTTTGGGTGTCCCGAAGGAGGGCGCTTATCCAACGGGGTACACGCGAAGAGGAGGAGCCACCAGCGGTGCGGAGGGGACCCGAGAAGCGGAGGATCAGGGACACTCTGTGCAAAACCAATTGCATAGAGGAGGTAAGTATGATATGTTTGTTACTATTTAAAAAAAAATAGTTTAGTAACCCTTTAAGTCATCAAAAGTACTGATCAGAATTTTCTAATGGACGTTCATTTAGAAATCTGATAGTGTATGACCAGATTAAGAGGGATAAATACAAAGGTTGCTGGAAGTTACCATTGTTTTTACTGTTCATATGTGATGCTTGGATAGACAAATCACTTTAATTTTCCCTACTAAGTCTTCAATGACAATCTGACTCAAGCTGTGTTTTATATAAACCTACTTATCATGCTTATAAATCGCTAATTATTGGCCAATCAAGTGTTACAGAAATAGGAATGACTCTGAAGCCAAATTGTGGTTATGAAGTTATGCAACATACTGTATGTTCGAATGCATTAAAGAAAATGTAGCACTGCCAACTCCCCTGGCTGTTATTCTGGGTATAATTATGGGAAATGAAACCTGGTAATCCTATTCTTAATAAAATTCCTGTAAGGTTCCTTATGCTATTATAGCAAACAGACATAAGTGTATTTCCTTAATGTAAATAGCATGACACATCATGACTCATGGAAGACGGTTTACTTCACCTTGTTAATTATTACACTTGGAACACTAAACTTTACACAGGCTATTGCCAGGGGCAGGGCACAGAAACAAACATACGCAAGGTTGTTGCTTGAGCCTGTACACAGAGGACAAAGCTGCTAGAAGAATATAATTGTTTTTCCTTCTCTTTAGTTCCAGGTATACTGGAAAGCAGTGGACAAGCTGTCTTTTTCATCCTCTCTATCCCTAGCCTAAGAGCCTGTTCACACTACCGTGACTTGGGGGGCGACTTGTCAGACTGCAAGTCGCCCCAAGTCACTTGACATCAGAAATGACATGTAAGTGAATGAGAGCCGTCTTAATGAACACTACTGAAGTCGCTCCGACTTCAGAAAAGGTTCCTGTACTACTTCAATCCGACTTCTAGGCGACTTGTACCCATTGATTTCAATGGAAGTTGCCTCCAAGTCGGATCCCCTGTCTTAACTGAAGCAACTTTCCAGGAAGTATAAATAGTTTTCTAGGCAAACCCCTCCCTCCCACAGAGCTGATTATTATGTGATTGGCCACTGCCAAAGTCGCCTGGCCTGGGGACAACTTGAAGTTGTGTTGTAAATAACTCAAAGTCACGTCCAAGTCACGTCCAAGTCACGTCCAAGTCACGTCCAAGTCACGTCCAAGTTGCCTTGCTAAGTCGCGCTGTAAGTCGTGTTGCCCCAGTGTGAACCGGCACTTAGAGTCCATTCACACAGGGGTAACACGACTTCCAGAGCGACTTTGGGAGGCAATTTGGACACGACCTGAGTATGAATTGCAACGCGACTTGGTTCAACTTACAACGCAACTTGAAGTTGCCTCCAGGACAGGGGACTTTGCCAGTGGCCAATCACATAATAATCAGCTCTGTGGGAGGGAGGGGTTTGCCTAGAAAACTATTTTTACTTCCTGGAAAGTTGCTTCAGTTAAGACAGGGGATCCGACTTGGAGGCAACTTCCATTGAAATCAATGGGTACAAGTCGCCTAGAAGTCGGATTGAAGTAGTACAGGAACCTTTTCTGAAGTCAGAGCGACTTCAGTAGTGTGCATTAAGACGGCTCTCATTCACTTACAATGATTTTATCATGTCGCGCGACTTGAGGCAACTTCACGTCGGATCCAAAGTCGCCCCTGTGTAAATGGACTCTTATGCCCCATACACATGGTCGGAAATTCCGACCACAAAATCCGTCAGATTTTTTCCGACGGATTTTGTCCGACACACGGTCGGACAAAGTTGTTGGAAAATCCGATCATTCTGAACGTGGTGATGTTCGTTGCGTACGACGGGACTACGTAGAGGCTAGTAGCCAATAGCTTTGGTCTTGTAATGTGATCTGAGCATGCGTGGCACTTTTTCCGTCGGAATTCGCTACACACGATCGGAAAAAGTCCGATAGGACTTTGTTGTCGGAAAATTTGAGTGCAGGATCTCAAACTTTTTCCGTCGGAAATTCCGATGGAGCCCACACACGGTCGGAATTTCTGACAACATGGTCCGATAGGACATTTTCCGTCGAAAATTCCGACCGTGTGTATGGGGCATTAGTGTACCTTATGCAACTATGACATCTACTTCTGTTAGTTTGGTATTATGTTAAAGTCTAAGTTTGGTCAATAAAAAAAAAGTTGAAATCTTCCTCCTCTGATTCCCCCCTCCCCACCCCTCTATTGGGGTTAGTAGAGCCAATGAACCTGTGACAGGCACTTAAATGAATAGAATGTGATCTATGAATGGCGGGAGAATGAAAGGTCCACATAGATCACACATCTATGAATGGAGAAAATGGGCAGAAAAGATAATCATAGGGGTTGACTTACTAAAACTGGAGAGTGCAAAATCTGGTATAGCTGTGCATGGTAGCCAATCAGCTTCTAACTTCAGCTTGTTCAATTAAGCTTTGACAAAAAAAAAAACCCCGGAAGCTGATTGGTCTCTATGCAGAGCTGCACCATATTTTGCACTCTCCAGTTTTTTCCAGACTCCACTCTTGATGAGGTCTGTTGGCTCTTTTAAGCCCCACTGCACCAGAAGGGGGCGGAGGGGGGAGAGAAGACATCTACTAATGCAGGAGCCAGGGACACATCAGATTGATGGTAAGTAATGTCCTTTCTGATTTTTTTTACTAAACTTAAGCTGACCACGGAGTTAGGAAGGATGAGGAATAAGATCATCGGTCTTAAGGGGAAGATGTAAATACGGCACTGTAATCATATCCACTCATAGAGACTATACACCTTAATACTGTACATCTAGATCTCATTTAAAATCAGACAATATTTACCTGGAATAAGCTGTGACTTAAGAATGACTAGATCCCCTTTCAGAGCAGGCAAGCTTTGAAAATATGTCCGCATGTTCTTCCTTGCAATCACTTTATAGTCCTCATCAGAAATGCCATTGCTGGTTTGTTTGGCATTACATGGGAGTGTAATGTTATCCTTTTCACAGTGCATTTTATAACATTCTAACCGGAATTCATAGACAGGAGTAAACACATTTTCTACATAAATATCCATTTGTATCCTCCTTTCCTGAGGCAGAATAAGGAGAATCTTATTTATGTCCAGTGCATCAATTTCTTGTTTAATGGAATAAAGTATTGCAGCCATGTTGGAGTCTTTCACCACCTTGTATCCATTTTTCAAGTAATCAAAATGTGCTTCTGTGGCCTCAGATAATACATTCGGATTACTGCCCTCACAAGAAGGTTTCTGGTAGCACATAAAGAAGGTAAATGGAACATTTGTACTATATCGTTTTTTGATGATTGTCCATACGTGGTTCAAAGCTTTATGTTTGTCAACGTCTATGTGATAGCCTGAGTCAAAGAGATCTATCAGTACTACCTCTTCATTGCTGCTTTTTTCAACCATTATGGATCTGGAACATGACAGAGATGGCATTGTTAACTCTGGTAACAGAAAGCAATAAAATGACAATGCAGTTATGTTCTAGCTCAGCCAAAGCTATGAATAAGGCAGTAGGAAATGAAATATTTCAAGGACACTGTCAGCCATAGAACATATATAGGAACCTATCATCAAACTTAACTTCACTGTATGACAACATGTGAATAAAGATGCATCCAATGCAGAGTAAAGAATAGCTCTTACACATCGTACGCTCTGAAAAGGTTTGATCTCAAATGGAACTAACCAGGAAAGATTGGACATT